>UXGD01001664.1:0-32344 GCA_900474315.1 Torymus auratus
GGTCTGTATCTACTGGGAAATAGGGTTTTTATTAACTACTTAAATGTATATTAACAAACTTCTGTAAACATATAAATCATTTTTTCAAATCCGCCAAAACTCCAAACACGTATTTCAAAACCCAGAAAAGACACGCGGAAGAAAGAGATTCGCAAAATAAAAGAACAAAGATACGCGTGCGGATTCGGCGCTCGCAAAGCCGCAGTCCGGCCATTTTTTTTTTTGCTCGTTTTTGCCACATAATTCTTTGGCGAGAGCGAGGTTGGTTGCAGCCGTGCGGCGTTTTGAAACCAAGCGCTGGCACTTTAAAGGGAAACGCGAAAGACACGGAAAACGAACGAACGAGCGAGCAGTGCGGCGGTAGCAGCAGACGAAAGGGAGAAAGAGCGAGAGAGGGAGAGCACACGACTAACAATGGCCGCCAACCAAAACATCCGATAAATCTAACAGGCCCGGACCTCAAGCCCCCGAGGGGTTTTAAACTCACTCTCCCGTTCGCTCGCGTACACGAACACGCGCTCAAACTCTTTCGCCCCTAACCGGCCGCGCGCAACCCTTATATTAAAGGCAGACCTCAATGTCGAGCTGGCGCGGTAGTTCTCTGTGTTGGTGTGGGTGGGTGGTCGGGGGGAGGCGGAGAAAACGAAAGCTGGCTATGGTGGACTCGCCGCGTAAGCGGGATAGGATGACGGCTGCGGGTACAGCGCGGAAAGCTCGCTGGCGAAAGGGATTTTTCCACTCGCCTGCGTGCAGGCCATTTGCATATTCGGTCTCGCGGTGTTCAATGGAATTCCGTTCAAAATGTATGGCTGTTTTCTATGTTTGAAGCGATTCACAATGTATCACACAGAATGTTGAAAAAGAATTAGAAGTAGCCTCAAAAAGCATATGAAAAATTAAAAAGCACTTGTCCCCGATGACTGTAAAAATCTCGAAAATCCTATTCCCCCGTAGCGTTTGATTTTAATAAGACGCAATAGCCATAGGGATCCAAGCGCTAACGCTGTCTCGTCGTGTAACATAGAGACCAGCCCGCACGCTCTTAAGGCGATTTTAACCCCAACGGATTTTCCAGCAGCCAGCAGCGAGCCTGGGGGCTGTACACCGCGACATGACACAAGCTGCTCCTCTCCGCGAACGGTAACGAGATCTCGCTCTCTGTCCTGACCCTTCCACTCTCTCTCCCCCCTCGTCGCGGCTTTTCGTCGAAATTTCCGTAAATTTGTATGCGGTCGCCTCGTAATTCGTTTTGCGCGACCCTTACTCACGCCACGCGCATAGCCCCCATGCGTGTGCTGTTGTTTTTCCCTATCAAACATTCAAAAGTACGAGGGTCGACGCAAGCGCGTGTCCGAGGCCGGCACCGCAAATTGTTTCTAGCTTTTCGTAATTTTCGGCAGAAATGAAAGCGCACCGCCGCCGCGGCCGCTGCTGCAAGCGCGGATAAATAATAGAACGCGACGCGCTTCGGGGAGGCCGTTTCGTTGCTCGCCGAGAATTTTGCCGTATGAAAAATTCATAAGTGTAACGAGGTTAAAGGTGGACGCTCGGTGGAGGGAGTTGCGTGATGGGGAGCCCCATTACCGTGTCAATAAATAATATTCATTTGAGACGTTATTATTTTATTAGGAAGCAGCGGACTCCGATGAAATATTCAATTGGTTGCCAAGGTTGGATCTTGTTAATGAAATTATTTTGGTTATAGAGGAAAGTCAATATTTTGGTATAGCGAATAAGAATTTATTACAGTTTCTTTTATCCAAGGATATATATTCATGTATAATAGGAAACAAAATGACTACATCGGACGATAACTTTTTAGAAGGTTAATCATTTCCTTGTTTGAAACATCATTTGAATAATTATGAACAACGACAAAAAAGTTGCATAGCTTATGACTATTTAAAGCTCTATAGATAACACTTATATAGTTAGATAAAGATTTTTAAATCGTCATGAAAAAAAATAATATCGCATAATCGGTAAAACTCCGATTTATTTTCCTCTCGCACGAGCGACAGAGATCAGCTGTATTTTGCGCAAGTGCAAAAAGAAAGGAAAATAATTCGTCGAGCGCTCTAACAAGACACTCTACATCCTTAACGGCCGATAAGAAATCGCTATCGTCACACACCGGCCAGTACGTAAAAACGTCCCACCAATCAGTCATCTCAATCGACGGAAAGCGAAAGAGAGAGAGAGAGAGACGCGAAAAAAGACCTCTCTCGCAGCACATCGGCGCGCTTATCGATTGGCTCGAATCTCAAGGTCAATCCGCTCTCGATGGACTCCATGACGTCAAGACCAAACCTATACATCCTCACCGAGCGCACGCGTGTAACGTCATCCTCGCCTCAAAGATATCTTCCTCACCGCGAGTGTGTATATACGCGTGTAAGTGGCTACGAGACGTCGGCCGAGGTATAAGGTGAGCACCATCGCGAGAATCCTTCTTTTCTCCATTCTTCCTCGCTCACTCGCTCGCTCTCCTTCTCGCGCGCGTCTATATACCTTTCCGTGATGCGCTCCACCTCCTCCCTCCCATCTCCTCCTGCTTTCCGTCCTCCGTGAGAGAACGAAAGACGAGAGAGTGAGAGCGAAGAAAACAGAGAGAAAGAGAGAGGAGCGATCGCGAACGCAAAGAGAAAAGTACGAAGAAGAGAGAAAGAGAGACAGAAAGAACGGCAGAGCAGGTTTCCGTGGGCGGAAGGAAGAGGTCCAGATGAGAGCGAGCGAGAGGAGAGGACAGACAGGTTGAGCGAGAGAGAGAGCGCGCGCGCCTGCGGCTGCCATGGTTACCGTCGCATTCCCGCCTCGCCTCGTTGCCATGGAGACCTCACTCGCGCTAACCTTTCGCAGTGCCCTGCTGCTGCCGCCGCCGCCGCCGCCAGCGGCGTCCCGTCTTTCCCTCCGCGCGCGAGCGAGAGAGACGGAGTGATCCGACTCACGGCGGCGGCGCTCGTGATGGAAAGAGGAGGAAGAAAGGATAGAGGATGAGCTGCAGACGATACTCTCTGCGACGTATAGCAGAGGAGAGAAAGAAGGAGGACGAGGAGAGGAGAGCCACCCGCGCACGCGCAGATGATGCTATGCGACTTTTTTTCTCTGTTTCTTTTTCTTTATGCTCCGGTTTGCTCCGCGCTCTTGTCAAATAAGGCTTTTTGTGGTTTTAAAAGACTTTGTAAAGTATTGTTTTTTCGCAAACTTTTTATCGTGGACGAAAATTACTTCGGATTTGTTGTACGAAAGATACAAGTATAATGGTTGTATTTTACTTTGAGTCATCTTTTTGGATAAAATAAAAATTTTGAAATATACTTTTAGAAATTAATAAGATTTTATTACCTTAAAAGAATAAGTATAGAGTTCCGATGAGTAAGTTTAATTAAAATAATACGCAATCCCAAAACAAATAAGTACTTTAATAGGAAAAATAAATGATATAAAAACCAAAATTTTCTAATTATAATCATTAACCGTTTTACCGCTACATTATCACCGACCCACACTCCACACATTCTACATACCCCCACCCAATAAATTACCATCTCATAACAACACACGCTGCAGACGAGCAACAACACCTCTGCTCCGAAAAAACTCTCCAAACCGCGGCGTCGACAAATTATATCGCACCTATATACTACAAACTATATGTACACCGCACTCGGGAGCAAAGGTGCTGCATACATACACACACATGCGCTTACGCTTGGCGGTAGCGGCTCGCCACGATTGGTCGTCGCGTCGCGCTCTCGGGCATCAATATTTATTCAATGCGGCGAATGCTCTCGCACACGCTTGCGTACGCTCTCGTGTGTTTATGCCGTAAAACCGCGACGCTCGCTCGCTCCACCCACTGTGCGCGAGGTCTGGCAGCCGGCAAACTAGCGCGCACGCGGCGGACGAGTGATATTGCGCGGCTGGATGCGCAGATTCGTCATTATCTGCCGCGTGAACGCGTCGTCGTCATAGTTTATTAAACCATGGGAGAACGAGATCGCGGATCGGAATGATCTCGAGGTTTGGGATGCTTTTTGTAGGTTTTATGTTACAGTATACGCATGCTATCCTATGTAATTGAGTAACTGTCAAAGATAAATTAGACAAATAATATTATTTTTCGTATTGATGAAAGTACTGTGGTGTACGATGCTCAGGCATAATTCAGCCCACGTATATATAGGTACATTACTAATAAGAGAAACTTCAGCACAATTCCTGTTGCCTCGTTAACAGTAAAAATGGTTTTTGCAGCGACACATGTGAGTGTGTGTATGTAGGAAAATTGACTTACCGGGACTGCCGAGGAAGACGGAGGAGTAGAGAACGCCGCGTCGCGCGGCGTCGCTTGCCGCTCTTTGCGCGTCGGGCGGCGAGCTCCAGTCTCGTGGACGTTGACACCATTTACCTGCAACAGGACAAAAAACACAGAGGCCATTATAGCGAGCGTGAGCCATCATCGCGAAACGAGCGAGCGAGCGCTCGTTCTTTGTACGCGTCGTGATTAGGATCGTCAGAAAAATGCATTGATCTCGACGTTACGTAGCTTTCTAGGTTTTTTAAAACGTAGAAAGAATTACCTTAATTAATGCCATTGTATAAGAGAAATTCGAGTGTGTTCTCTTCGAAGCGTTGATCGTGGGTATAGGAAGTGTAGAAATAATAATAGATAATTCTTTTTATTAAAAGAATAAAAAAATGGAGTATATTGAAGTACTGTACAATAAAAATGACGGATATACCTTCGCGGTACGCGGTTACCAACCGGACTGACGCAGATCGCCGACGTCGCCGCGGCTTCGCGCTTGGGCCTTCGGAGCGGACCAATCAGAGGCTTCGTTACATTTCGGAGCGCGAAACTATCAGCCCTTAGACTCATTAGTATAATAGGTATGACACGCTGCGCACACGCCGCTCGCATCGCCTCGTCGGCGCGGTGGGAGGGGAGCAATGCGCTCTTCGCGACTCTCGTGATTTTCTGAGAATTCTCAACTCTCGACAAAATCCTCAAAATACTGGGAAAAATCCAGTTTAACTCTTTTTCTCTATACCATCAGGATTATCTCAAATATACCAAAATACTATAAGCATATCGTTGTTAAAATTTATAAACGTGAATAGATAGAATAAGGATCTTGAAAAAAAAATAGCTTATAATATTTGATCTCGTGGAAGAAAACCGTCTTGACATTCGGATCGCAAGAAAGCAGCCGCGCACTCGGCGAAAAAATAATAAAAGAGATTTATCGCCAGGCCTCCTCTCTCTCTCTCTTCGCATTCTTTTTTATGCGTTTAATGTAGAAATAATGTTGTATCGAAGTATGTTGCTTTCTTTCTTTCTCTCTGGCGCACTCTTGGGCGCTACGGCGGCGAGGTGGTCCTTTGGTTAGGCCGGTCACGTGTACTCGACACATACACAGAGGCGCCGAGGCACACTAACCGCGAATGTGTGGGTCGATCGTAAAGGTGCGAGCCAGTAAATCAAATTCCCATGAACGTGTGCGAGCGGAGCCCGAGATATAGAGGCTGTGTATGTGCGCGTACCGCAGCGCTCGCGCTTAAAAACCTATAACGGAAGTTATGACACGCGTTATGCGCGCAGCACCCCCCGATGTTTTTCCGGCCTATACGACACGCGCGCAAGAGAAGGGAAAACTTCTTCTACTGCGCGTAAACGAGATGTGTATAGTGAAGAGAGAGAGAGAGAGTCTGTATAGGGGTGGCTCTAGAATTTTATTTGTCATTACTTTGCCGGGCGTGAGTTATGTTTATTTACACGGGATTCTTTGCTGGGTTCTTTGACGTACTCTCTTTCGTGCTTTCATGCGCACGTATGTCGTTCTTTTTTTACAGGAAATATGTATATAGTGCGGTTTATAAACAAAATCATCCGATAAGGGCAGTAGTAGACGATACGACAAAGTCCGATGAGTGTGCGTATAATTTCGCATTATCATTTTACATCGGCGAGTGCAATTTTACAAATTGCAGTCATATTTCGTACGGGGGTACGTATCGAAATTACACACGGCGCTTAATAAACAAACGATCAAGACGCGCCAAAAGCCTAGAATTCCCGAGCATCAACAAGGCGCAATTACTGGCTCTCTCCGACCGACCAATCGAGAAAATCGCGATCGCTTTGCATCAAACAAGAAAAACGCGCTCACTCGCTCGAGCACTCGTCATCAAATTATACGTTATTTTATCTTCCCGATAAAATAAGCGACCTTCGCGCTCAAAAAACGAGCGAGCAACTCTTGCTCCACAAAAAAGACAGAGTATATGCCCCCTTCCATCGTCGCTATGGCACCACCTCCACAGAAACGGGACAGACACACACAGACACGAGGAAGGAAAGAGAGAGAGGAAGAGAGAAAAAGCGCGAGAGAAGAGCGAAAATAAGCGTGAAGCAAATAAGTTCTTAATTGTCAGCGGCGCGATTTTATCGCGTGACGCGAGCGCACGCCTGGGCTTATTACATTTTTTGCGTTCCCGGCGTTGCAACGCGTGCGATCTCCCGCGCAGCTTCGCGCGCGCGCATGCACGTAGTATTATACGTACGTGCCCGAGAGTGCGCGGAATAAATCGCGCAATTACATTAATTGGATAAGTGCGAGGAACGCCGCGCGACGTGTGTCTCGTGAGATCTCGCGCGAGTTGAAGAGCGTGCGCGGAGAGAGCAGCGCGCGTTTTCCGATAATAGCTTTGTAACACTTTGCGCGCGGGGGGAGGCCTAGAAAAGACGCGCGCGAGCTCGATGCTACTTTCTAGTGAAAGAGGCTCGAGTGGTCGTCTATATTCTTTGAAAAATATAGAATCGTTTCGTGAAATAGGGTTCGCTCGTGTCATTTTAAATGGTTATGGTGGGAATTGGCGTTGTAAAAATCAGGTTTTCCGGTAAAAGGCATCATATAATTTCAAAGATCTTATCAGGGAGAGACGTAAAATTTGATTAGTTGTTTACACGCAATAAAGTGTCAAAATGAAGAGCAGTGGTATAATAATAATGTACACTAAATTAGCTTTTAATCGGCTATAAAAAGATAAGTCTTTATTTCTATTAAGTATAAACGTCCCCATCTTAGCAGTTGTCGTAACCAGTCGTTCACGAGATGTCGTTCGCACGCGCTCGGGTATTTTCAGTGTATATTATTCTTACGTATTGCATGATTTAATTAGTTGAGCAACATGCAAAAATAGAAGGCAAAAGGATGGCCAATGGATTATGGCTGTGTGTATATAACGAATAAGGCAACTGTCATCGTACTCCACGTCACGTAATACTTACAATATCTATATTTAACAAAAGTGTTTATAAAAGCTTGCCGTATTATAAGCCCGACGTAATTAAAATCTAACTATACATGCCGAAGAGTATATATGTTTGCGTAATATTATATTAAATTTGGATTTGTTTTGTAACCCAGCTCCAAGAGCAGAAGGAGCTTATGGATTTCATTTAAGGTGATTATGACTTACGTATTGACAAAAGGCTTCTAAATATAGAAGTTTATTATTCCAAGATACAGAAGCAGGAAAAAGAAAAATTCTAATTATTGAAGCAAAAAAGAAATACAAAAAATACCAAATAGAATCTCACACATCTTCAAATCCTTCTGCAATCGAAACAGCGTGCCCGGCAGCGCATCTACACATACACACTTATATATGATTCACTCGAGCGTGAATGCGCAGGGCGAAGAAGAAGAAGACAGGACGACGCATTCCCAAAACCAATTCGAGCTTGCGCCTCGCTTCTTCGCCTCGCTCTATATACGTACACACATAGGACTACAGCAATTTTCCAGATGTGAAAATAGGAGAGGTATCTACTTTATTTCCAGGGAGATCCCGCCCGAATGAGAATACACGGTAGAACGGGCGAGGGTAAGCCGCGGAGCGAAGTAATTTCACACGGGATGGTGCGCGCGCGCGGCGCCTGCCGTATACGGAGGGAAGAAGGGAAGGAAGCGAGATCGCGGCGGCCTGGCGCAGCGCAGTCTTATCTCGGGGAATGCGGAACGCGGGCACAGCACCCTCCCGAGCGCGAAAATTATATTCTCGAAAAGCAGAAAATTGCTTCCCTTCGACGAATTCGGGAATTTCGCACGCCCTATCGCGGGGACCGTAAAAATCGTCCGCGAAATTACACTTCCGTCACTCTATGTGGTGTACGCGCGCTTATGTAAGGAGGAGGAGCGACCCTATTCGTGATTTTTCTCTCACTCGGTCGTTCATTTTTAATTCTCCATTACTATCAGTGTAATAAGGGAGCGTTCTTTTTTTTAATTTTACGAGGGATTTAACGTTTGATTTCAAAAGTTCAAGATGATGTACGGCTAGAACAGTGTAATATATTCTAAAGTAAATTCTTTAATGATCGAATGACTATGATTAAAATTCTCAGATTACACTGATCCCGAGGCTCTATAATCACGCGTAAACATAATGTTTATATACGAATTCATGAATAATGACCCAGTTAGATAATCACTAAAATTATATAAACAGAGCGAGTCGTGCTAATGATCGTTATTATTACACTAGCGCGTCATAAATATTTATCCCCCCATTAATATACCTTTCAACCCCGGCGGCTCGGCCGCACGAAAATTCATTCTAATTTTTCTAATCGCTTGTTTACCCAGAGATATAATGCTCGAGCCGTCCGGAGAATGCTCGAGCACCAGCGGCAAATTAATCAAATAACCCCTAATCTGTCGCGCATCGTCCCGAACGCGAAAGAAAAGAAAAAAAGAAGCGCAGAAAACAGTTCAAAAACAGCGAGAGAGAAAGAGAGAGAGAGAGAGTTAGCTCTGTCGTTTAGCGTTTATCAAAGAGCGATTAGCGCGAGAGCGCGCAGGGGGCGCGACTCGGCCACACCTTCGCTCGGCCCGGCAATTTGGTAGCCTCACTCTCTCCCTCAAAAGGCAAGCGCACGCGACCCGCGCGCGCGTTATACAGCAATTCGGAAATAATGGAAGGAGCAGCTAGCCGGCCAGCAAGCTAGCTGCTCTCCGCGGGGATCACCGTAATTATACTAATGGCAATAGTTCGTCCAGACCCCGCGCTGTGTGTGAATGTGTACGTGTGTATGTGTGTGACGAGTGCTTTAATGCGAGGGTATCGACCGAAATCGCCGAGGAATGACTGGTCAATTCCAGAGAGTGAGAGAGAGAGAACGCGTGCGTAGAGGGACGGACGGCCGAGTTATCGGCGTTTAGTTTTTATTAAACGATTACTGTGATTCTGTATACGGGGGGTAATGGCTGCTGGACGAGTAGAGGCGAGGCGCTGAACACCTGGTGGTTTGAGCTTGTGGTGAGGCTTGAGAGGTGTCATTAAAATGCAAAAGTGCAAGGGTGCGATTTGCCGGTAGTGAACGTGACTAAAGGATTGAGGAAGACGTTTGTGGTAATCCGAAGTTAGTAGATATCGTCTAAAGTAATTAATTATTTTTTAAGAGGATTTTACTTTATCATGTAAGATGGATAATAATTATCTGTAATAACACTGACGTAGTTTCATAATAGTTTAAACTAAAACCTTTTTATTGGCGTTGTAAAATAGCTACACCATACTGCCCATAAAAATAGTAACATTTCCATAATCAATATAGGTGCTTGAGTTCTATCTATAACTTCGGTCTGTGTAAAGACTTTGTGGGAGGGTCAACACGTGCTCGCTCTTCACCCACTCCCATACCTAAACAACACATCAGAATATCATTCGGCCCCACTTGATTTTTGCCCATCACACATCTACACCTCGCGGCAACACTGCCATCAGACCCACACGGATTCTCCCCAAAAGAAGGAGAACCCTGAAACGACTGAAGGGACTATATACGACGTTGCCTCGACACACAGATACAGAGACGAATGTGTATATATACGCGTGTACGACGCGACGTATATATACCTGGCGTCGGAACGCGCGCGCGTTTTCGCGGGTAGGGGGAGGAGCGGCGAGAACGGGAGAGAGATTTATAGCCGCGTGGAGACAGGGTGTAATCATACGCATCACCCCATCAACCCTGTAACTCTGATTTACCGTGGGAATTTTAAAAGTCGTTTCGATTTCTCTCCCCAAGCGCGCGCTCGCATAAGAGAGAGAAAGAGGGACTATAGGATTCTTCTTGACGTTCTAGTCGCGCGCCGCCACGTTTGACTTGTGTCAACGGCGCGGCTTATCCGTGTTTCGTGGATGTGCTGTTTTGAATACCGGGAAATAATTTACGAATGTTGCTCGACTTTATGTATTTCTTTTTTCTGTAACACGTAAATATTTTTACTGGAATAGATGTGTACCATATTTCACGCACATTTTATAGTTTTCGAATAGTAAATGTGTTTGACTTTTTTGTTATACATATATCTATAAAAAAAGCATTCCGAAGTAGGGGAGACTCGGAAAATAGTAAATAAAAATATATACAATAAGAGAAATTTAAATAACTTTAAATATATTTTACTTTGTTCACAATAACAAAGTCAACAATCATATATAAATGTATTTGACGTGTATTTATACATATTATTTATACACTATTATAAATAATAACATAAATTGGAAAAAAAAAAAATTTGCATCGCATTATGTTTCAAAGCAATATTTATTAAGATAAACAAGACAGAGTGTTCGTTTTGCCCAAGTCTCCTCCACCAATACCAGCTCAAAAAAAATGCCACTACGGTAACGCGAATCCACCAACCGAAAGAGCGCGCGAAAAGTCTCATTTCAGCGACTTCTGTGCCGAGAAGAGCTCGTGCAACCCACACTCTCTTGGCCGTAACGTCGCTTAAGTTGATTCCCCGAGCGAGTCATGCACAGGATGACGCGCGTGCGCCCGCACAGGAACACAGCTCTTCTCTAGCCTATACAAACGCAGACATACACACATGTACAGGAGCAAAAGATACAGTGACCGGCAACGACGACGACGTCACGATTGCCGGCGCGTAGCGCGCTGCTCGTTTATTTTTGCGCCCGTGGCGATGAGCCCCCGCGTGACAGTTATAAATTGAAACGTGATTCGACGGACGCGCGGCACGCGAGTACGACCGAGCGAACTCCTACGCGCCTCTCTGATGTACAAGAGAGAAAGACTCCCGCTTGCGTATACGCCAAACTTAGTCACGGCGATAGGCCGCGTGGTAATAGTGTCTAGTATATTTTCATCTTTGTTACTTCGAGTGTCGCGTCTTCTCGCGTATACGCGCCTCCCCGATGATTTTTATTTTTGTAGACGCGACCATACGCCGCGCGGCGACGCTAAGACGCATGCTCCACTTTTCCGTGCACGCTCTTATATACTACACGCTCCGCTCATTAAGAAATAGCCCTCTCTCTCTCTCTCTCTTTCCTCCGTGACTGATGGTCTTGGGTGCTGAAGCTGCGTGATACATCGAGCGAGTTATATTTAATAACCGTAAATTTTGTAATTCAAATGAAATGATTAATTTTAAATAATTTAGAATTCAGTAAAGTTAAGCTATATGTAAAACTTCCAAGTAAATTTCCTTCCCCAATGATCATCCCCCTTCGATAACCCTCTCCCGCTCGCAGGACTCATCCCTCCGCTTCGTTCTCACGAAAATGCAGCGCCCGAGTAAAGAAAATTCCTGGAGACTCAGCACTTTGCCGCCGCCCCCCGTCTTATACACGGCGAAGGAAAAAGGCTCTCCGCCTGCGATGTACGCTACATATATATACGTATGTGTGTGCAGCGACGCGGCGATAGACAAAGTGGGCGACGCAGCAGAACGCTTATTTTCCCAATAACCCCATCAGCGAGTGGCTGTACGCGCGCGCTTGCTCGGTATAAATAAATCAATATAACCCACCCTCGACGAGCGCGTATATAGCAGCCCTCTCTCTCTCTCTTCTCCCCGACGCCGGCGACGTGACGTATGAGGCTCTCTCGCGCCCGAGAGTGAGAGGAAAAGAGGCTATATACACACTCACACACACACAGCCATCCAGCTACCCTGTTATTTCACAGTTAGGCTCTCGCACCCTTCGCGCACTCATCTTCCATCGCGCGTTTTCCTCTCTGCAGCCGCAGTAGCAGCGTCGCCGCCGTCGTCGTCGCTGCGGCACATACACGAGTCCCCGGGGAAGCTTTTGTCCTCGAGCCGTAAGCGACTTCCTGACAGGCCAAGTTTGCACCTGCTCCCTCCCTCTCCCTCTCTTTATCTCTTCTCTAGGCTGCGCGTGCGCCCCGTCTAGTCCCCTATATCCTAAAGCCCCCGCCCCCGTGCGCGTAATTTATTCCGGGCGCGCGCCGAAGATAATCCCCAGATCAGCTATCTCTTTCCCTCTCTCTCTCGGAGAGATATTATTTTCTCTTCAGCTTAGTTCCGCTCTTTCCGCTGCCACTTTTAAAGTCGCGAGAGAGCAAGCGTGTCTATATAGCACGGCCACGGCGGCGGCGGCACGCGGAGAGGGGAAAAAAGCTTGATTTACGACGCGTCCGGGGATATGATGTACTGCTGTAAACAATCTGGCCTTTGGCGAGCGCTCTTGAATTCCCCGCGCCGGAATGCGATGATGCGCGCACGCGCATGCGGCCTGAGCCGTTACGAATTCATAGATACGCGAGTTTGCATTATATAGGCGGTTATGCAGCGGCAGTAGTGCGAGAGATCTCTTCTGATTGCGCAATTCACATCATCGCGCGTGGGTATATACATATATATGTATGTGAACGCATGGTGCGGACGAAATTATACGCGCGGGTTCTCGCTTGGCAGGAAATGAGGATGGATGCGATGATAATGGAGACATTTATCAAAGATTTTCACTAAATAAAAGTGCCGCGCGCGCGCCTCGTGGGGTGTATAATTTATGCGCTCGACACGAGAGTTTAGTGCGTTTTTATGTCCCTCTGATACGTTTAACTTCGAATCAATCTCACCCGTGTCGAGTGTGTGTGTGTGTACAATTTAATTTGTCGAATTTTCGACTTGTTTAGAGAGAGGAGCGCGTGTTTTCTTTTATCATTTTTTTAAGTGATTTATGTGCCTTTTTTACGCTTCGTTCGTCGTTATAAAATATTTAGTCTCCAATGTAGATCGGCGTCCACCGAGGAAATAAAATAATTCAAAGACGCGCAGCGCTGGATGAAATTTATTGATATGATGAAATGAGAAAAGAGTTTTATAGTGTATCAATGGAAACTTCTAAACTAATATTTTTCCTCGACTCATTAAAATGCGATAATTGTACATCATAACGTCGTTCCATTAATATTTTTACTGACCAAACGAACAAGTTAGTTCGCATTCACATTCAGCAACAAAGTCATTTAAAAACCTCTCGTATATATACCTGCGAGTCATGGTTCTAATGCAAAGTAAATTACGCAGCGAAAAAAGCATAGCGCGAGGCGCAAAAAAAAGCATTCGTAAAAAGGCTCGCTCCGCGTTCAATCTCGTAAATCCCATCACTTTACGTCGAACAAAAAGCATCTTTACGAGCGAATATGACACTTTATCTGAAACGTAGAACGCGATAATTCTGCAACTTTTTTCGCTATAATACCACTCGCGTAACGGGGACAGCATATACACACCAGCTCAGCAGCGGCGCGGCGTTATGACCTATGGCAGTTTAATTCTGTCGGCCCCAGCTATGATAACCCGTAGCGAGAGAAGGGGGATAGAGCTTTGGGCAAAAGCGCGCGCGCGAGCTCGATCGTAATCAGTAATACGGCACGTCTAGATTATGCTCGAGATTTTGACGCGAACACGTGATGCAGTTTGTAGTAGCGCGCGAGCGCGGCGGCACGGAACTGCCTACCTGTCCGCCAGACGGACGACTCACTGAGCGTGGCATAGTAATTAATTATGAGCAGCGGGGATGCGATATTCTCGTCTTACACATGCCGCTGCTGCTGTGCCGCACATAGCACCAGCGCGTGCATATATATACCTGTACGATGCGTATACGCGCGCACGGCCTATCGTTCGAGCCCCTGGTCTTATGGGTGTACAAGTGTGCGAGCATATAGAGTCAGAGACGACAATGTAAAAGGCAAATAATCCGCGCGAAAATTCATTAGCGAGGAGTTATCGAGCCGCTCGCGCGCGCTTTCTCTCTGTTCTTTGAGTTTGGTTTTTCGTTTATTTACGCACGCGTGTTCGAGCGCGCGAGCTTTTGTTCCCCGGCGCAGATTTATCGCGCGAATTCGTCACTTTCGAAGGATCCTTTATAGAGAATATAGGAATGCGTATGGGAGAGAACGCAGTTACTACTATGCTGGTTTGCTGGCAACAAAAAAAAAAAAAAAAAGTGAAGAAAAGTTGCGGTGGATTTATGCGAGTTTCTTTTTTGTGTCGGCAAAACGCATTCTGCCGTTTAATCATGTTTAGACCGCAGTGACATGATTGGACAGTTTGTAATTCTGCTAATTAAGTGTCTTTTGCCATCTTTTTATGTTTACAAATGCTTCATCGCAACGTACAAACAGCCTTTCAGATATAACAAACTTCCAGACGCACTTTAAAGGCGCGGATAAATAATTGCTCCTTTGAGCAACCAAAAGGGTAATAAAAGATTCGCAGCAAATATGCGTTTATATCTAATCGCTACAAACACGCTAAATTAAGGTAATACACGAGTTTTTATCGGGGCCTCGGAACTGCCGCGAAAAAATTCTCAAGTATTATATCCCGGAAAAGTAAGTATACTCGCGTTCACGTGAGAATTCACCTTTGTATTCATCGAAACGCTAAAAACCCGAGCGCGCAGAGCGTAAGTTACGAGCGTGGCCAAGATTAGATTAGGGTCGCGCTCCGCACACACACATATACACACGCGCGTCTGGTTTGCGCCAAACGGAAACGAAGAAGCCGCGGTGCGCGATAGCGATCGGGCAACAACGATTTTACACGAGTTTGCGACAGCTGAGAGAGAAACCGAACTTCCGGCGTAAAAGGCAAATTCAACAATCAACACGTCTTTGAGTAGCGTATAGGGTCTTACCGAACACCTCATAGAATTACAAATTTCAACGGTCGCGTGAGCTCCGCGAAATTCTCTATGCGGTGTTAATTTTTTGGGGCTATACTATAGTAGATATAGATTGTTGTAGACGTTCGGGGAATGTGACAAGTTGCATTCGAAACAGCTGTACAAACAATGTTCTTTTTTACTTTTAAATTACTGACATTTGGAGCAAACCAATGACATATCGACGAAGTCGTAAGTTAAAACTATGGTTGGTCAATATCAATTAGCGACCGACAGCTATAATTATACAACTGCCTAAACAGCGGTATTAAATCGATCAATCAAATCAATTCCTCTTCGAAATGTGATTTCTTTCTTATTTGTACTGGAAAAAAAACTTGATCTCGTGAATCCACCACCAACCCAGCGCTAAAAAATGTGCTAATCATAATTGATCCATCTATTTTAAACGCGAGCTACGAAACAAAAACGCTCCATCCATCGCCGCACGCGAAAGTTCGTGCGACACAACTCTCGCGGATTATATCAAACGGCACGAAATGCATCGCTGTGTATTATATATAAATACGATACTCGCAACCTCCCTATACTAGAGCCACAGTCCCTCATACAGAATTGAAATTACGAAAGTGACGTCAATGTATCGTGACTCGCGCTCGCGGTTTAATTAGCGATACAATATATACCACGCGCGCACATCAAACACACATAGATAGAGAAATTTCACCGATTCTTCCCCCGGCTATATGCGCCTTCCCCTGGCACTTTGCCCGTGACCTTTGACCTCGCGCGCGCACACACAGCAAGGAACCTGTGAGCCCCGTCACGTCGCTCGTACGGTCGATTCGCCCTTTTAGCTTCTATATAACCAACACTGCCGACGTCTACCTCCATGTCTCTTTTGCTATCTACTTCGCGACTCGTGCCGCAATTGATTGTTCGCTTTCTAGGTTACGAAATTTGGCTCGGAAAGCGTTTAGAGGACTCGTGTGTGTCTTTATATGCAAACGCGATGTATATGAATGCGCCGCAACGCCACCGCCGACGCGCGTTATTAGAGATTCAACTGTGACATTTCTGAAGGTTATACTGCCGGAATTCAAATGCCGCGTGCATTATTTCACTCGTAAAGTTAACCACGGGTATATTTTTGTTGAGCTTTTCGAGAACTTTTTATACACGTATCTTTCTTACTAGCTTGAAATATCAGTTTATTTGAGGAAACGAGAAAGAAGCGGTTCTAAAATTCTTTCAATTTCGGGAAATCACGAAAGCCCTACATCACGCTGCTCTGAAATATATTCCAAAGCGCCAGCCGCCCCGTCTAAAATATCTTCAGCAGACGCGACTGCGAACGTCCTCCATTTATTAACACCATCGTCGTGTAGAGCTTTATCATTCATGGGGCAAGGTTGCCTGGTAGAGCGGATATTGATTGGATTTTCAAGAAAATATGAAAGGTAGGGTGGGAGCTTCAAATAAAACAATATACCGGGTTAAGAGTCAAATATAATAACAGGTTTACTGACAATCATGTATAGTGGAAAACTAATAGTGTATATAATAATTAATATTTTACACCCTTGTGAAAATAGTTTTATGAAAAAGTAACGGCGTAAAATAAAGCAACCTAATGATATTTTAATTGTCTAGGAATGATCTCTATGACTACATAATGAACAACTTAAGATCCATCAGTATCAACGTTACCTCACTAATTACACACCCATCACAAAATCTACCCATCCTCCCAGCTATTCAAATAACCACTTTACCAATGTCAAACGCGTCTCTCCGATTGCCATATACTAAACCGCATCGTCTCCCACTCTTATATACCATCGCTCTATAGCGTTAACCTATAACCACGTGCTAAGCCTCGAGACGACGAGCGGCGCGGTAAGAAAGAGAGATTTAAAACGTTGCGGCAGGTCGACGGGGGGACTAAATGATGATAAACTATCTCGACGGCCCCGCGGGCAGCAGCAGCAACAACAGCGCGACGGACTGACCCACGGGCGCTTTGAATTATATTCTTTCGAACGCGAAAAAAAAGGATTATACACGCGGCTGAAAAAAATGCGTCCCGGGAGACCGGCCGAGCGCATTCCACGCGTGCCGAGACAATTATGAAATTTCTTAGCTTTTCGGCTGATGGATACGGGCAGGTATGCGGAATATCAAGCAGCCTGTCCGCGCGCGAGCCGGCGTTATTATATTTATAAGGTTGTAATCTGGCGGACGGGTTTTTGAGATATATATTTTATATAAAGAGAAATAATGGATTTTATATATAGAAAAGGATTATATATCGGCGGCTAGATTTTCGGTGCCTACTCCGAATTTACGATTCCTATAGGTAATCTCCAATTACCCCCGTAATTATAT
This sequence comes from Torymus auratus, assembly GCA_900474315.1. Taxonomy (NCBI): domain Eukaryota; kingdom Metazoa; phylum Arthropoda; class Insecta; order Hymenoptera; family Torymidae; genus Torymus; species Torymus auratus. The sequence goes on from UXGD01001664.1 coordinate 17,371, forward strand.
ACCATCCCCGCGGGCGTTCATATTTACGCAGCGCGCGCGAGACAATGGACTGATTTTCAAAATTTTCCCTCTCTCTCAATTAACTGCGCAATCCCGGCATAAACTCATTGAATAAATACGCGGTGGCAGCGGCGGCGGCAGCGGCGTACACGCATTAAGCCCCTCGAAAATTCATCGAGCGCAATAAATATCTCATTCCTCTCGCTTTCTCTCTCTCTCTCTCTCGCTGGCGCTTTTTTCCCTCCCTTTTTAAAGCAGCATCTTTATCTGGCCGACGCACACGCGCGACTCGCGAGCCAATTAATAATCGCATCGGAACTAATTAAATCGGGAAAACATGCAAATGCCCGGTGTTTATATTCCCGGAGGGCCGCGTTGCCACTACACCGCCGGCCAATCGCGCCATAGTGCTGCACCGGAGATAAAACGCCTGCCGGCGCGTTCGAGCTCTGGCGAAGTTCCGCAAAAAAGGGAGGGAGGGAGTTGAACGTTGGAAATCCGCGCGTATACGCCGCGTTTCGGGAGATTCGATTACAAATTGGTCATAAAAATGTATAAAGCGAGCTCGCGCTCCGTTAATTAGATTTTTGCGCTCGCGCCCCGTTGCCTCGCGCCGCAGAATCAATCCTATATCGCGCCGAGTCGTCGATATTGAATTCGATTTCGAGTTGGAACGAGAGAGAGAGAGGGCTCTTTTCCTCTTTCTCTTTTCTACGCGAGTGCGCAGCTTTTGTTATTCGATTGCTGGCTTTTGGAATTGGACTCTTTAAAGCCTCGGCAAAATCTATGAAGTCTCTATATATACGGTGGGCGAATAATATAAAAATCTTATTCGAGCTGGGCGTGGATTGGTATTGCTCGGGGATCCATTATTTGCGAATAAATGAAAGGTAATGAAAATAAAAATATTGTCTGATATTCGTAAAACGTGAATGACGTGTAATACCTTTTATATTGCTTGTTAAAACTCGTGTTCTCGTATTTATTGTTTGATTGGAAATATCATTAAAATCGTATATTATTTATTTCCGGGTATTAAGTTTTTACTTTTGTAATATTAATCCTGGTATAAAATAAACATTTAATTAATACCAGAATAAACCGGTGTGTAAATAATTTACGTACCGTACTGCTTTGAAGTATTTAAATTTTCCGCGAATCAGTATTTTAATTAACAGAAATAAAACAATATTGTTAAAAATTCAAGCACTCGTTATATTTGGTAAGCATGATCAATTATTCATGTTCCATGAAAGAGGAAAGGTGAAAAATGATTAAAATGAAGTTAAATAGAGTTTCGTTGTATACAATTTTTCATTGATTGATGAACGTTATTATTAGCTTGGATATTTATATTTTCTTCTTAATTCATTACTTTATAAAGCCCTCAAGCATACGGGATAATTCACTTTTTAATTATAACTTTAAGACACATTTAGAAAACCGTTATGTTACAATAATTACTGTAAAAATAACAAGTTTTGAATAAGATATTGAATGTATCACAACGTTACAGTAAAGATTTTTATAACTTAAACTACTCCTTCATTTATCAAAGTATTTTTATATATAACGTGAACGAATAGTTTTAAATTCAGAACGTGATGGAAAATAACTAGACACACCATATGCACAACACACCAAAGTGTTACTCATCCCTCCTTGCCAGTGCTGCCAACTGTCGGCAAAAAAGGGAATCGCTTCAGCGGGATCCTCATTCTAGCGACGCTCCGCGAGCTTGGCTCGAACTACGTCGGCAATTCTCTCTTTCTCACTCGCTCTCGCGTCTCTCCACGTTCTACCATTATATTATACATATACAGCTCGTGTGTGTGCAGCAGCGGCAGCAGCAAAACCGGCCCTTCCCTCCTCACGCGCTCACGTACACGCATACATGCAACGCGCATGCACACTGCATGCGTACACGTTCGCACGGCCTCTCCCCTTTCGCTCCTCCTGCGCCGCTCACGCGTATATATATATACGCGCAACACACGCGATCTTCCCTCTCACTCTTTTCCCACACATGCAGTACGAGATGCATACATGCAAGTCGCAGTATATACATACGCTGTGTATACGTGTACACGCGGAATTCCCGCCATGACAAAGAAGAGGAGAGAGAGAGAGAGAAGAAGGAGAGGAGTTGCTGCGAGGAGGAAGGTGCACGTATAGAACCTGCCGAGGAAAAGAGAGCGAGCGAGCTAGCGAAGGAGGGAAGAAAAGAAAGTGGCGGCGCGGCGCCGGTTTTTATTCGGTAATTACGTCGTTAAGCGCCGCGAGGGCAATTAAGACGCAAGAAATCGAACAACAATCACATTTACGGCTGCTGCTGCTGGTGCCGGTTGTGCTGGCGCTCCTGTGCCCGTAAGCGGCGAGCGTATTGATCCGCGATGCGATGGGATAGGAAAAGGAGAGCGAGAGCTCGCCGCGCCTCGAGGACGAAGGTAAAAAGAAGGAGAGGAGGAGGAGGAGGAAAGGAAGGGACGCTATAAGCGAGCGCGCGCGCGGGAGAAAAAGAACGCGCCAGATATATGGAGGTTGGGTGGGGGGAGGGATGAGATAGAGGCGAAGGAAGAGAGAGTGAGCGCGGGGAAGAAAAATGAGAATGGACGGGGCAAAAATACAGCGGCGAAATTAAAAGATTTTCTCTCCCTCGACTTTCGGAAAATTCGCCGTATAAGAGAGGGACGAGGAGTTCGTGCCGAGAGAGTTTCGTCTTTATGAGACGAGCGTTGACTCACTGTGTTTTCGTACAATTAGTGTCATTTTGCTTTATCGTTCGGATAAACTTGAATTCGTGAATTAATATAAGTTACGTTTATTGGATGAAAAGAAAACTGTATACTTTACTATATTTCCGGTTGAAGTAAAATGAGATAAAAAATGCCTTAATCGTCAAGATTTTAGAAACGCAATGAAACACTATATTTTTGCACGACTAATCTTAACCATTCGTAAACTTGACTCGGATTATTTCCTCATAACGTCTCGTAAAATATCGTTAAAAACCTCTTAAACAAAATGAGCAAATTACAACGTTCGCGTACAAGCATATATACACTCTTAAAGTTCGCCTCTCGTATACCGCGAGCGCATGAACGCAACATTTATTACGGGTTCCGCAACGAACGTAATAAAATCCGCTGCCGGTGTTTTTTACGTGAAATAATGAACCTTACCGCGATGCACGCCGCGCGCTCTATAACGAAATCCGCAGATTTTTCCGCCTCTCGGCGAAATATCTCAAACCGAACACAGCGTGTCTTATCGAACTCTTTGCTCGCGCGTCTGTCGTGGCTCGTCAGAAGGAATTAGCAGCGCGGCTATCGAGCCGTGAAAAGTGCGAGCGAGCGCCATCGAGCTCCCGCGGGGGGAGAGAGCACCATAAAATACGTTTAAAGTGCATGATACGAGAAAAAGAGAGGGAGAAGCAGGAGGTGGGAGAGCGAGCGTGTCTAATGACGTGGGAAGAAAAGAACGAAGGCGAGCGAGAGAGAGAACGCGAGAGAAGGAAAGATGAGAGAGAGAAGGAGCGCGGCGAAGTATAAGCGTATGTGTATATATGTGCAGCAGCGGCGCGGCGGCGGCGGCGAATCAAACGATATCGGGCTTCTGGATTAATTTATGCAACGAAGGCTGTTAAAACGCGACACTCAAAGGCCCGCCGACCGACTTGCAATCACACACGCGACTAACGTCGTCATGACCACCGCGGCGGATTCGTTACGCATTGTGGGCTTTGCGCGCCTACAGACCCGATATCGTCAAGCGTGCAAGAGTGAGAGAGAGAAGGAAGGAGAAAGAGAGAGAAACGCCGATCTATAACGCTTCCCAAGTGCATTCTTACGACTTCGGTTTTCTTGTGCAGGCTCGCGCCGCTACTTTTTTTGCGTTATGGTTTAAAAAACTATATGTGCAGAAATTTTCTACGCTTTTTGCTTCAAGTTTTTGTTTGTTAAATAATTGTATTGTGTAATAAGCGATATAGGTTTTACGAAGTAATTAAAAAGTTTGTTATCTATTGTATAACAATGCTGCTAATAGGACCATGGTAATTGTTTAAATCAAATTATAAGCATTTATATTTTTTTGAAAAGTATGTATAATGTAAAGTATAATGAATAATAGCCCCGAAGTACGTAAATTATTTACATGAATTCGTAACTAGTTCATACCGGGCTAAATGAAATTTTGCGAACAAAGTTTCATAAACTCATTAACAATTAAATCCAATCACATTCATCAGTAGCATTAGTTTTAAATAAGTTTTACTCAACCATAGTTAGCACACTGCTTTAAATTCGTAATCGAGTTTCATAATTCTAAAATTAGAATTGCGAAAGTTTAGTAAGTAAGTAGTTTTCCAATCATCCGCGTTTATTTTATTTCAGACAAACAATCATTTTGAAACAAAAATGTTATACGTTCCTCGATTTTTCATTCTATAACTCGTGGTTCAATTTGTAATATATTATCCTCGCTAATTCACGAATAAACAATTCGTAATCCTTCAAGCCTTTTCCGAAAAAAGAGAAACACCCTCGCTACCATGTTTGCTTTTATCGCGGGATTTCGGGGTAATCCCCATTTCTATATACCGTCAGTTCTGGCATTTCTCGGCCATTCAACGTCGAGAGGCGAGAAAAAAAAATCCGGAAAAAGAGAGACTGCGAGTGGACGCGTCGCACTCTCCGAGGATATTCGCCATTGTAGCAGGCTGGCAATCTCCGAAATGGTCCTCTCTTACTCTCTTTCTCCTTCTTTCTCTCTTTCTCGTCGCGTAGAGCCACCATAAATCGACTCATCTGGCTGACCTCTGTGAATCGTCGGCGCATGCGCGAAATGCGCGTGCAGCGTGGTGATCACATGCGCGCCTGCCGCCTCGACGTCTAATGCATTTTCATTCCCCCTTTCTTATTGTCCTTCAGCGGCGCGAGTATTTCAGAGGAAAATAAATTGTCGGAACTTTTCGAGTCTGTGTGTATAATGGACTTTAGGCAAAAAAGAATTTATTGTATTAACGGACGTTAACCGTGGACTGTGTTTGAAATGATAAATTGTGCATAATGAAATTATTTTAATCGCGTACATTAGCATTGTAAATCATCGGTGAAATATTAATATACAAGCGTTTATCTTAATATTCGAATTAGCGTTACATATTCTCTTTTACGTCATCGAGCGTCATCATTATGCGCGTATAACTGAATTGCTAAATGGAGATAATGAAAATTTAAATGTTTAATGTAGGTAAATGCAATGTTGAAAAAAGTATTAGCCTTTCGACTTGATGATAAAGAATTAGCGCTGTAGAGAAAAAAGTTAAAGTTTACGATCATTTTACGTTCTACTTTTCCGAACATTAACGTTCGACTAAGTTTTTGCGTTACGCGATTTTTGCTCCGTTTTGTTTTTCTCGCGCTCGGTTCTTTTTTTTACAAAGTTTTTTTTCCTAATTGCCTTAATGGCGTGTTTCAATAAACTGTGCGCTCCGTTCTGGAAGTTATTAAACGAAACGTTTCTTGCAATGACAAAAACGATAAAATTATTGCTTTGTTTGTAAATCGATCTATAAGTGGTTATGTTTCGATTATTTTAATGCCACGCGGCAATACTAAAATTGTACGGCACTGCCCGAGGCGCTTTTTTTAACGAATAAATTCTGCTTCTTTCCTCATCGCATTTTTCACACGCGAGCGTCGGAGAATGCAATGCAATTTCGCAGGAAAATACGAAGGAAGTGGGGAAAAATGTTTTTCGCCTTTAAAAGCCCTTTAAAATCGAAATCACGCTCGGGAATTTTAGTTTTCCTTTAAAAGCCTCAATTCCCGAGGCTTCATCTCGAACGGGCGAGGCGAGCGACTTCCATTTCCTCAGACTGGCACACGACGCGTGGAAACTCCTTATCGATTTTGTCAAGCTCCCTCTACTGATGCACTCTCGCGCGCCCAGCAATTTTGCAGCTCTTTTTGCGTTACACACACTCTTTCTTCCTTCCCTCGTATACCGCCCCGCGAAAGTGGCATAAAGCGCGATGCGCTATATATAAGCGAGCTAGTGGAGAGAATATCGAGATCGCGGAAAATAAAGGGAGAACGCGCGGACTTCTTTCTCTGCGCTGCACGAGCGGACAAAACAGCTGACGCCATATTTCGCCGCCGTCGACCTCGCCATTTCCGGTTCCTCCCTTCTGCTCGTCCTCCCCTACTTTCTCTCTTTTTCTTTTCGCTTCCCTCTTTCTCCTCTCCTTCGTCGCCTCCGCGCGTGTCGGCGCTCCTCGTCTCCGAGGATTTAAAAACAATTCGGCAAATTGCCTCGCGCGAGCAACGCCGCGGCGAGCCGGAAATGCACGCGACGCGCTGAAAAATCGACCGAGAGATTTCCCTTCGGACAACAAGTTACTCTTTTAGACTTTGAATTCATAAAAATTTCATAGGTAATTCAGAAGTAAAGTTATCCAAGTCAAGTTCCTACTTTAGGTAACTTTATACATAATCCAAAGATTACGTAACGTACCATCCATCATTCAAAAAAGGAAAAATGCAATTCACAACAAAAAGCATCACAGAAAACACTTTGTTCATTGCAGAAGGACAAGTACACGTACACACCGTGTAGCAAGACACGTATACAGCAAGCGAACAATTGAAATGATTTCATTGCGGTCAGGTATGACGGAAAGCGCTCGCCCGGTGATTTATACAGGCGCAGCACTTATGGAAATAACCTGCGCCCGAGAGGTAGCGGAGTAGGCGCGAGTAGGAATCGAGGGCGAGGAAAAAGCGCAAATGTCTTGGCCGATAATATTATTATGCTAACAGAGTGCTGCCATATACGACGGAGGGACGAGACGTAGCTTAGTCGTCGTCGGGGCTCGGAAAATCGCGCGTTTTTCAATATATTTCCTTTTTTGCGCGTAGCACAAAGGCGCGCCTCGTGATTACCGCCGTCGTGAGCCATGCATTAGCATGTCGCGTGTACTATAGCGCGCGGTAGTAACGGACTATGACTGACTTTGCACTAAGACAGCCGCAGAGAAGACAGACAATGTCGATATTTTTGCATCTCGCGTGTGGTATATGGAAAACGCGAAGAAACGTCCGCGTGGCTCTGGGAAAATTCATTGCATAAGATGTACGCGAAGATTACGAGGAATGTGTTTCAGTTTATTGACGCGCGCGTGGCAGTGTGATAGACTATAGAAAGTGTCATTGATTATTTATAGTTTGTGTAAGTACATTAGCATTTGTACTTATGCGAAAGAGAATTCAATTTATAATTCATCATATTTCCATACTATATTATATAGATATATATAAAATCCATTGCAAAACACACTCGAGCGAATTAATGGAATGAATTTTTCATCGTAAAATATTTCAATTACAATTTGCCCGAGCGGAATATGCTACAAACTATTCCCCACACTCATCATTATTACAGTGTGCACACAGTGTACAGTATGCATCAAACTAATTTCCATGCTGTAATTTCCTCAATAGCCCCATCAATTCCATTGAACACACATACATAGACATATGTGCACACACACCGACGACTCTCGATATCCATAAGAAAATGAGGGACTCGGCGCTTTTGCAAATATGCATCTACCGTCTTGTAGGCACTTTTCTCGCCCGACTTCCTCTTCTTCCACGTACATACACACATACGCACACATAGAGGCCTTTATGAAGCGTCTCATAACGTCGTCGCCCCGCCTCTAACGTCTTACCCGAAGCGACTCGATCTACTGAAACCGTAGGCGCGCGCGCACACACGCACAATGACGCGGAGAGAAAATCGCGCGGTTATAAATAATTTATCGGCAAAAACGCCGCACGGCGCGTGATTTGCGGCCGAAACGCGATTCATAAATAATTTTCTAACTCGGGCCCCTTTTCGCGTATATATAAGCGCAAGTGTCCGCTGATATTTATTGCGATAAGAGAGAAGGAGAGAAAGAAAGAGAGAGAGAGAGGTTAGCTGGAAGGATTGGTCGTGTGCGCGCACGTGAAAGTTTAAGGGAAACTATTGTTTATCGTCAGCGAGAGCAGTTTTTCGCGTACGTATATACGCTTTTGTTGTCGGGAAAGTGGCGTGTCACTGGTCATAAGCCACGTCGTGGTTTATAAGTGAGCAGTTTGCATGGCTCGTGCGGTCTATGTTGGAACTTGTTTTAACGTCTATATCGTATAGTTGTTGACTTTATATAAACATTTTGCGGGAATGGAGAGTTCAAGAATCCATGTATTATGCATATGAAAGTTATAAGAAAAATTGTTACGTGGTAAAGTAACATCACTTTGCTTTAACTTCGAATAACTTTTTTTTTCCGAAGAAAACTGAATCGGAGCGAAAAAATTTGAAAAATCCAATAAAGGAAAGATTGCAGAGAATGCGCAGGAATCCGATGAATAAAAGGATCACCAAGAAACGCTGAGCGCGGATAGGAAATTGTTAAAAGAAGAAAAATGCAATATACCAGCGTTGAAAAAGAAAATAGCCTTTTTCCTCAAAAAGCAGCGACCCCAAGAAAGTCCATTCCTCCTCTGCCAAAAAAAGAAACCCCCACCAACTGTCCAGAACTCGGTGAAAAACGAAGAAAGTCACGAAAATTTAATAAAGCGAAAATTACGACAAAGGCGGCAACGGCGAGGGAGGAAAGGCGGGGGATCAAAAAAGTGCAGCCGCGAAAAAAGGCAAGTAGGAGCGAGAAAGAGGAAAAGCGCGGCCCCTGCGCGCTCCATCGGCCGAGCGCAAAAAGAGAATCGCCCGGAAAACAGAGAAAGAGCGAGCGAGAAAGCGGCGAACGCTCTGCACCATACATATATATATAAAAGGGTAGAGGGGATGAGCGCGAAAACGGAAAAAAAACGAGAAAGAGAAAAGAGAGAAAAGAAAGAGGAGAGCACCGCTGCCGCCGTCGGCTTCTTCGTGCAGGAGAGCAGCAGGAGCGGCGGGGAGAGAAAAGAGGGATGGAAACGGGAATACGATTGGTTTGCACGGGTCGCCATTTACACAGAGGGGTTGTTCTCTCGCGCGCGCAGGGGAGTCTGCGTCGAGTGAGCAAGAGAGAGCGAGAGTAAGAGAGGGAGCTCGCGCGCGTCTGCGCGGTTCCTTGACCCTGGGAGGCTGCGCGCCGACCAACCGGCTTGACGGACGTCGCGACGCCCTACGTCACCTTTATCGCCGCGCCCGACGCCCTCGACCGGCCGACAGAGAAAGCGAGCGAGAGGGGCCACTTTGCTCCGAAGCTCATCTCTCTCTTTTTTCTCTTTCGTTCGCATATCGCGCTCGCGGATACTTTTCATCCAATTTTTTGCCTTCGACGAGGGGCCAATTTAATTTGCTCAAGAGTTTAGAGAGCTGAAGTTGTGATCGAGGTTAATGAGTGATTAGTCAAGTTTAATTTTATATAACTGTGTAAGTTATATTTTATATGTTTCTCAAGAAATTTGATATCTTATTTAATATCCAAGACTATCATAAATTTAGTTACGTAATAACATAAAATTAGCATAATACCGATATAATCATTTTAAAATCCCGAAAAGAAATACAATGTTGCGGTTGTATTCTAACCAGATATATACTGAAAACTGAAGAGCGTGCCGGGCGCCGATATAGTCGAGCAGATAAACGGCGTTAACAGGTCAGAACACAGGCGTGTAAAAGGAAAAATATGAGCATTATAAAAAGATCGTAAAGGACAAAACAAGTTAGAGCTCTCTAAACGCTTGACTCGCTAGCCGCCAGTTTACCAAGATATAAAAATAAACGGCATCACAAAGGCCCCCGTTTCCGCGTTCGAGAAAGCGGAGTGTTCCCCCCTCCCCTTGTATATCCCCACCCTTAACCGGCCGAGTTTCGTTTCCCGATCCGTCGGCGAGGCTTTTATCAACGTCAAGCTGGCTTCCTCGCGCGCGGGCCCGTCATAAACATGTCCGCTGCCGCGCGCACTAGGCCAAGGACCTTCGACGACAACGACGACCTGCCCCAACGCCTCGTAAATAACGCCTTAAGTGTGCGGCGGCGGCGCGCGACCCTTTTACGCTTTTGGAGAGTGTCGCACGCTCTCTCGCAACCCCTTAGTCTATTAACCGTCGTCGATGGCCTCCTCTTGGCTTTATGTATAATAGGTTCGTGTTTGAGTATACAAGTGAAGCGATTTTTTTCTCTTGGGTGGCGCACCGCGACGCTTCTTTTTCTTCTTCTTCTCACGGCTGAAGAAACGACACCGACTTATCACAACCGAGAGTCTTTAGTGGCACTTACGAGGACCGTTTCGGAAATGAGTCGAATTTTACAGTCGGAGGAATGTAAACAAGAGCGCGGCTTTTTATGCGATCGCTATCTGCGTGCACGAACGTCGATGTTGGCTTTAGTATATCATAAACGCGTAGGAATGTCACGCTATCTTTTATACGCCGCCTCCTTTTTTAATGGGTAATAATCGAAAAGTTTATATATGTCTCCGGGCTTGAATGAAAAAGAATATCAAGAAACTTTGTTACGTAATGGACGAGCCGTGCTCATATATATATTGTAAGAAAAGGGTATGTAGATATATACCTGCGCGGTTACGAAGGATGGGGGGGAATTGCTAGTGGTGTGTGCGTTTAAATTTAAATATAATGCAAATCGAGCCGAGATAAGATGAATAATAATTGTAGCGACGACGGCGTCCGGGCAGCAGCTCGCGGCGGACTACTATATACTCCCATTGAGCCCGCGCGCGCGCGAGAGAGCTCTGTGATAAGCCCGCGTGCGCATACTATGCACCGCAGGACTTGCGCGCGCGATTATTACGCGACGCTCGCCAGGCGCTCCAGGCTCTTTTCGTCCGAGCGATTATGGCCGTTACGGCGAAGAATATTACCTTGACTATAGATCTTCCTTTAAGTGCGCTTAAAGGAGTTGGAGGTTAATTTAAAATGGAAATTTTTGAATAATAAAAATGTATGGCGGTCCTGAAAGAGCTTATTTTTTTTTCTAGAAAATTTTTAAAATTTATTTTTATTTAAATAAAGGTTTATATCTACTTCTAGAAGATAAAAGTGTTGGCAGATTTAAGAGAAAAAGAGACGAAATCGCCGACGATGGCTCTAATCGATTCTGGAATATCAAAGCTCCTTATATAACCCCACAAACACACACATACTAGACAACATACGTCCCGTGCACCTACATATAATACACCGAGCAACCGCGGCACAACACGACCAACACGGCATCACATCCGATCTCGAGCTCTCGACTACAGCATCTCCATTGACTACTACCTTCCCTACTGTGCAAAAAGCACGCGCGCGCACACATTTGTCCGTCGTGTGCTGCACAAGGTTGTGCCGTTTGCGGCTCCCGTATAGGTAGCTCTCTCAGCGAGAGAGGGAGAGCTCGATAAATATCCGATTAATTCGCATCGCGGATGTCTTTATTGTATTAATGTCTCTCGGACTGGCAGGATAAGATAAGCGACGCGGTCTCTGCGCGTTTGCGTACAGAGAAAGAGCGAGAGACTCTCTGCATACTCAATGCAAGGAGGGAGAGGAGAGAGTTGCATGTATATTTAAGGCGCATAATCGACGATGCGAATCTACGATTAAAAAAGCGCGGCAGGTTTATGTTGTGGGGTTGTGGAAAAGCAGCCGGATTTCGAGCGAGGAGGAAAGAGGAGGATCTCGTTAAGGAGTGCGTTACGTTTAGCGAGTGCCGGTAAAAGGTAAGAATTTTTTTCTTCGAGCATGCAGTCATTTTTATGAGCAGTGTTGTTAAAATAATTGTCTACATTTTACTAAGAATTATTCTTAAAACAATGCACAACACTTAACAATGTTAGCATTATCATAAGAAACATTTTCCAATCCCATACATTCCAAAGCTTTCAAGCAATAAAATTCAAAACAACGACGTAAAAAGTACGCCCCGAGCCCATCGAGCCGTATTCCCAAATTATTCGAACCCCATTTGTTCCTAACCTCTCCCCCATTCGCCGATCACATAATGATAAACCGGAAATCTGCTCCCCATCCGATACGCGCGCGCAATATTCCACTCCTCTCGCCATAAAATCTTTCCCCCTTTCACTCTCAACCAACTCCCCCTCTAACGTTCTCCGTAAACAAAACCGTACCTTCCTCAACGCGATGACGATTCGCCGCGACTCAGTAGGTTAGTGCAGACACGCGCTCTCGCGGTGCATCTATCGCGGCAGGAGGCGGGGAGGAAAGAGGAGGAGGTGGAGGAGGAGGGCAGTATAAGAGGAAACGAGCGGGGGAGGGAAATGGGGCCGACGGCCGCGCACTAGAGAGAGAGAGAGAAGGGCATGGGGTATTAAATCATAGAGCCGAGCGGCTGCCGCTGCCGCCGCCGCGCCGGTTTACTACCGGATAAAACGCAGTGACTGTTATGTTATGGACCACCTGTATGCCTCGACCCTGAACTCGCGCGGCCGCTCGCGCTATACTCTCCTCTCTCGCTCTCTCTTGCCCCCGTGCGTCTCGTCGTTCTAGCGGTGTAGAGAGAGACTGTGAAATCTATACCGCCGAAAACAGAGCAGCTCTTCCGCAGACGGAGGGGAGTTTGTCTTGCTGTCTGAGGAAAGTGAGAGAGAGAAGTTGAGGTGGAGAGGAGCTGGTTATGGGCGCGAGACGCGCCATCTTTGATGGGTAGTAAAGTGTGGCGAGAGAGAGCAAGGGGGTGAAGTTGTTTATCCTTACATTACAGGGGGGTATGTTCAGGAAATAGCCTCATATTATAAGGAAACATTTTATAATTAAAATTAGAAGTACACCAGTATCGCTTGATTCTCAAAATGATCATTACGTTATATACTTTTATTGCATAATAGGAGAAATGCTATTTACTATATCTTCGCTTTATAATGTCTTCATATCAATAATATAGCTCGATAAATATTTAACGACAGAATCTAGAGTCTCTCGATGAATAGATAATGTGCTTATAACAAACTCTACGCCACATTCACCACGTCATTGACTTTTTTTTTATCGAGATTCTACACATACAATACAAACAAATCACCGTGCACAGCATGAAGACATGAAAAAACAGATATTTACTGTCACAATGACACTTAATCGTTAGCCATAAATAATAAATTTTCCATTTAGCAAACTAGAGAAAGCAAAATAAAATCACTCGACCAACAACCCTTTACAGCACACTTTAACAATCTTTTCCCCCGAAAAGGACCAATCACCAAAACCTTCCACCCAGATATTCGAGAGAGACAGAGAGCGTCGCCCGTACACCCCGCACCTCTCTCTCTCTCTCGCGTAACAGCTCCGAAACATTTTCAAGTTGGTAAGCCGCATAACTCGCGTAGCCACGCGCGCGCCGGCAGAAGCTCCGTAACTCTGTTAATTCATATCTGGCAAAGTTGCCCTGACGATGTGGGCGCGCGAGCGGAGCGAGGCTGCGGAAAAAGGGGAGGGCGCGGCGGCGGTGGCGAAACGACGACGACGACGCTGGTGGCGGGGGCGTTTCTGCGCTGGCGTCGGCGGGGGTGGCCGGAGGAGAGGGTTGCCGCCGCCGCTGCTGCTTCGCCTTGCCGCTTTCAGGAATCGATATACGCCGCTGCCGCAGCGCCACCACCACCACCGCCGCTACGTCATTGCACCCGCGCTCGCTGCCATTTCGAAGTGCTCTGTATATGCATGGGAGCAGTAGCAGCAGCCTCGCGATGCGCACTTTCGCGGTCTCGCGGATGTATGCATTAGGGGATGAGTGGAGAGGGAGGATAAGTTTCGCTCTCTGTCTCACTCTCTTGTGGAATTGGCTTCTTGGGAGGAGGGGGTGTGGAGAAGCGGTTCCGCACGCGCTGACGCCGCGCCCGAGACTTTCTGATTTATGCTCTAATTGCTGGGATGGCGGTGCGGCGGTAGTGTTCGCGGGTGAGGAAGGTGGCGAGGGGATGATGATGATGCACCTGTGGTCCATTGAGGAGAGTGGAAAAAGACTGTTTGGTCGGATGAGTTTTGTTGTGGTTGATATATTATAGTGCCTCGTAATTTGGTACGAATGTCCAAATGTTTGTCTTGATACACATATTCAATTACTTTAGAGCAATAACATATTCAAAAATAACAACCAAATAGAAATTAAAGTATTTTTAGAATAGACTATATGCACGTGACCAATGTATATTGAGAATATTTAAGCGAAATACAGTTGCAGCGAGTTCCGAGACGTACAACGTGCAAGTCATTCATCATCTGGAACCCCGTAATTCTATATACATCGGAGACACGAGCGAGAGACAAGCTCACGCAGCAACACACTCGCTTCCGCGTGGTTTACCTTATCCTCGAATTAGCCGAAGCGGTTAAAGAGACATCGAAATGACACGGTGCGTTACCTTCTGGCACTTCGCGATGCTAATGCTTATACTCTACACGCGCCATCTCACCCTACCTCGCTGACGTCGCTTGCACTATGACGTTATGCGCAAAGTTGGATTGTCTCGCTCTTCCTCTCGTGCTTACGCAAACTGCACGCGCTTATTCAAATCGCATTCGCGTCATTTTACCCGCACCCCCACGCGACTCTTTTTCGCCTCCTTAACTTTCCTTCCAACCCCTAGGAATCGTGTATAGCGCGTGTTGCGCCAAGTGCGAGACGCGCAGTGCCGCGGAGACGGATTGCGAGAGCGGCCCCTTTACTTGATTAATTACAGTCATGAATGTCGCGGGTATATAGTGAAGCTGGTGCTGGAAGGGAAGAGGGGGTTTAATGACGAATGACGTTCGTCTACATCGAATTTTCGGATGGAGCAATGACGTCGGGGGCTTTTTTTGGTGAGGGAGAGAGGTACAAGAACTGTCATGTAATATGGAAGTCATCGGAGAGCTGTTTCCGGTAATCATTGGGGATGAATGATTTAAGCGATCATCCAGATCATTTTTGGTTTCTGGCGGGTGCAAGAAACATCCGCCCTGTCTTATAC
>UXGD01001665.1:0-32342 GCA_900474315.1 Torymus auratus
TTCGCCTCGGTCGACAATTACATGTGATCTGAGACATTTCTTATTTTACTGGCCTAGGTGTGTAATATACTATTTGCTAAGTGCAACGGAGGGGGTGAAATCATCTACGCGGAAGTATATTATCTAACCTAGGCTAATATGTACATCTGTTTTAACAAAAAAAAGATAAAATAATTAATATTTCTTTCGAGGTAATAAAAATACATAATTTTCGATGTTATACGTGTACAATAAATTAACATGTATAATAAATATAAGCTGTTTATATCGATACAGTGTTTATACACCTTATAGTAGATTTTTTCGATGTTTTCCTTATTTTTCATTATTTCACTTTATAAGGCTGAACATGAAAAATGTTAAATCACTTTCAGTAAAGAGACAGCAAAACGATCATTCGAAATGAAATTTTTATTATTCTGCGTTCTAATACTCTGCTGTTTGGCGTTCTTAGATTCTCCACACGAACGCGTGGGGCTGTAAATAAATCATGAATATAGGAATAGTACATTGTGCAACAAGGGAGGATCGAAAGTTGAGTTTTCCTAGCGAGGATGATAGTGGTTCACGTTATTGAAATCTTTAATATTTTACAGTTTTGCAATAAATTTGCAATGGAAGCGAATTTGAAGCGAAGATAATTTAAAGTTTCTTTTTTTTAAACGCGTCATTAAAAATAATAATTTTAGGACAGTATTTTAACATGTTCTTACATATCAAAAATATAAAACCAAAAAGTATTCAAGATAAAAACAATTTATTATTATTATTATAATTTTTTTATGTACAATAAAATTTTTAACAAATAAGTATGTATAAGTACGTATAACGTAAGTAAAGAAAAATTCAATTTAAAAAGTCGAATAATAAAATATCTACCGCATGACATTTTTTTTAGATTACATTAATATCTACCACTCTCTTCCACACTAATTCCAAAGAAAACGCCTCACCTTTCTGCCCGTATCTCTTTCAATTAGGTCTTTTAGCTTATATTTCCACTAATAAACGAAATACTTGCTTTTTTGACTTTATAAGACGCCTGACTCGTTGAAATTTGAGAATAGAAACTTGCATAACAATGTAGTGATAATTTTTAAACAGATAACAACTGTACAAAACGTATATTTTTGATATTTGGAAGCTGGCGACATCGGTTATTTAAACTTTCGGATAAGTATAAAGATAGCGAACTAGAAAAGTGACCGAATTTAGCGAAGTGGCCGAATTACCTCAACTTATCTTATATGGTTTTGCCCCCATACATCGTGCAAGAGAATAAGGTATATGAAAATTTTGAGAACAATAAGGTATATGAAAATTTTGAGAGCAATAAGTTAACTATTCTAAAATCTGATTTCCCTAATGTTTTTATGAGTTTCCAATGACTCATTCAATAATTACTTTCAAGTTTATTAGCGAGAGCCTATATAGTAATGTAGACCATCGAGTATTTGTATAATACGTTACAAATATATCCCATATTTCATTATTATACTAATAATAGTATGTATTTAGTATTCATTTCCTCAATTTATATGTATGCGTGATGTATATAGGCAGTTTAAGTGCTTTTTTTCGAGACAACCAATCACAAAAATTTTTTTATCATGCCATATCACCTAAAACAGGCTATCATTATTTTATAAGGGGAAAAAATACACAACTTTTTGTCATAATCATTATATATATACTAACAGAAGTTGTTTCTATAGAAAACTATAAATAACTGTTAATGACTATATATAAATAATAGTTATTACTGTATTAAACCAAACATTTATTAACGCAGTAATTCACAGTTTTTGTACAGTTATTTACGGTTACTAAGAGTTATAAATTAAAAATTATTAGTAAGAGTTATAAACTGTTAAAAAATGGTATAAAATGTAGGATTTTGGACTTTATTATTTATAACTGTTTGTAACATTTTTTAACCGTTTTTGACAGTTGATAATATATTATAGTTATTGAATTATTATTATTATTACTTTCGAAGAATGCTCTTCTTTATCATTTGCTCTCTTTGCTCTTTCGAAAAACGCTTTTTTATTTCGCGTTCACGAAAAATTCTGAAGGCGTCGCTAGTTGCTAATATAACAGTCATACATAGATATGACTATAATACAGACTGTGGCGGGCGCACGCAGCCGGCAGCACGCTGTCATCGATAGTCAATTACTTACGGACATAAATAATACATATACATGCTTAACTAAAATCTAATTTATTTAAAGAAAAATAATATAACTAATACATATATTATAGATAAATATAGTTATCATCAATATTATACGCCGGCGCATCGCACCGCACGTGTAACATAGGATATTTTAGGTTATAAACACAATAACAAAGTATTTGAATGAGAATAGATGAGTAGAAAAAGCATTATAAAAAGAATTTTTTCAAATATTTTAAATGGCTGAAATACCATTGAGTTTAGCTGAAAAAACTTTTATTCTCCATGGCGTTGATGTAAGTAAAAGATGCAATCTGTGTGCTTTATTTTAAAAGCAACTACTTTCTAATTATTTTTAACTTTATCCTAATTAATCGTGTTACAGGCTGATTTTAGGAATGATGGCAGGAGTCGGTCAGACTACCGATCAATGGAATTAGAAACAAAACTGTTAGACCAAGTTCATGGATCATGTAGACTAAGGATAGGCAATACAGATATTCTTGTTGGTGTTAAAGTTGAAATCGATACACCATATCCTGACAGCCCTTATGAAGGAAAATTGGAATTTTTTGTTGATTGGTATGTAGCTGTTTCAAAACATTGTAATTTAGAATTAAATTCATCAATGAGTTTAATGTTTAGACCAAATTTTGAAAAATCCAATATTTTAGTTTTATTTTAAAATGTTAATACATTTTCTTCTGATCTTTTCTTATATAAGCAGACTACTTCTTTTTTCAACTTGCATATCAAAATGAATAATATTTGTAACAGTTATTAAAAAGAATTTGTATCCCATTCATTACTCCCATAATGCTGAACCTAGTATTATATTTGAAAAGTAGTCATTAAAAATGTGAGAAATTTGCTGAATTTCAACTAATTTCACCAAACTTAATTAGTTTTGATTTTTTTTAAATATATTAAAAATATTTTGTTGTGTTTATTTATTTTACTATTGATCTATTTTTAGTTCTGCAAATGCAACTCCAAGTTTTGAAGGGAGAGGTGGAGAAGATTTAGCAAATGAAATCAGTAATGTGCTATCTTTAGCATATCAATCTCCTGAAGCAATGGATTTAACTCAACTTTCCATATTACCACACAAAAAATGCTGGAAATTATTTGTAGATATTTTAGTAAGTAAATTTGTTATATATTGAAAAAACGTAATAGCCTATTCAAGTTTTTTTTTTTTATACTATAAAAAAAGCATTTATATTGACTTATTACTACTAGAGGTGACAGTTTACAAGAGTGACCTATTTGTTAAAAATAAAATCATTTTGGTATATATGACCATGTATTTTGAAAACTTTTGAAAAAGATAATTTTTTCTTTTTTTTTTATTGTTCAAAGAACAAATTATTTTAATTAATTATTCAGGATACAGATTTTAGCATGATTAATTATATATAACTATGAAAAATTTTTTTTTCTTATAGATTCTTGAATGTGGTGGTAACTTATTTGATGCAGTTGCAGCAGCAGTAAAAGCTGCCTTATACAACACAGAAATTCCAAAAGTAAAAGGAGCAATGTTAGATGGCGGTGAAGCTGATATTATTTTATCAGATGACATTTATGAAAGCATTAAATTAAATACAACTAATTTACCAGTACTTGTATCATTGTGCAAAGTAATTATATATCTAAAGTTTAGTAATGACTTACTAAAAATTTTGTATATTTATTAAAAAACCATTTTTTTAGATAGGAGATAATTGTGTGGTTGATCCATCATCTGAAGAAGAAATGTGTAGTAGTGCAAGTGTAGTTGTTTCAGTAATGCCAAATGGAAGGATATCGTCTATTCTTAAAATGGGACATGGAAGTTTACAACCTACTACATTAAGTAAAGCTCTAGAGGTACATTTTGTGATTTATCAAAGCTTATACATTATTTATAAATATATAGATGAATAATATTTTATATTTTTACAAAATTATAGATGGGAACAAATGTAGGTATTAGATTGAATAAGGGTATAATGTCAGCTCTAAAAAGTGAAGATGAACTGGGACCAAATCGACCAATTATTGGGTTTCTAAGATAATTTCTTATTCTTTAATAATTTTATATGATGTACATAATATAATAACAGTTGATTTTATACCACATTTCAATTATTTATTGAACGTTTGGGCACTTCCTAACCCCTTGGTTGTAACTGCTCATTCAATTTCCAATAGTACATTTATTTTTTATTTAAATTATTTTATTATTACCAATAGATCTTGCATACTAAAACTGTTCGTTATCAAACAATATATTCAGATTATTATATTTTTAAGTAACTAGAAGAGTATAAACATTTTATTATTATAAGTACGTATAAAAAGCATTATTTTCGGTTTTTATGAAATTAAATAAGTACCAATAAAAAACATAAAATTTGAAATTTCATTAGGTCTTTTTTTTTCGTCTTCGATTTTGCTAACTCGCCAGAACCACCTTATAAGAGTGTTTTTGTTGTATACTTACAAAAAATTTCAGTTCACTACTCATAATTAGTTCTCATAGTCCTTGTTTTTATCGAGTTGCTTGATGTAATAGTACATTATGATATGATATCGCCGAAAGTTGCCGATTAAATTCACATACTTAATTATAGGTAGTTTTTAATCGATTGCATAATAATTTTCTCATTAGAATTTCGTTTAAATCAAATATTTTTTGCTGAAATTTTTACACAATAAACTTTGGAATATTAGAAGTGTTACAAGCCTTATCGAAATAATAATAAAGATTGTTATTGAACAATAGAGAATTTTGGAAATTTTTTTCAAAATTTTAAACCTGTATTTTAATTTGTCCACGCGTGCTCAAACACCATATCCTCGCTAGATAAAAACTAACTCTATCCCGTTGTTGCATAATTTATTATTATTTTTCAGAATATAGATAACAGACATCGCTAGTTATCGGATGCTTATTGTATAGTAGTCGTCATACCTATGCATATTAAACTAAACCAGTAGTAATCGGCCACAAATTTTCAATGAAAATTCTATATTCCGTTGATTGCATTTCTGAGTTTAATGATGAAAAAATATACTCATACAAAATGTATATTGCACATATTTAATAAAATTTAGTAAAAAATGAAAACATAAATAAATAATAAAATAAATAATCTTCGATTTTCGATCTAAAGTGCCAAAAAGTCCAAACATCGTAGAATTTTCTTGATGCGTTTTTGATTTATGTTAATTTTTCACTTCGAGTGATCCAGTTTTTGCGGTTTCTTTAGTAATACCGTAAATAAATTAAATACCTATTACTCAAATTTCTCAGTAAGAGCATAAAATTACCGATCGTTTAACATTTGAAATATGGATTAGATATCTTTGTTTCGTTTTTGTTAGCTTGCTTTTAAAACTCCAAATTATTTTTAAAAACAAGCTCATTTTTCTATAAAACAGGGAAATTCGAATTTCAACATAGTAGAAACTTTCCATAAGTGTTTGCTGCTGTCAGAATCGCGGTAAATTTTCTTATGCGTATTACCAGAAAATTTGCCATGGTGATCTGTTCTTCCGCAGTTATTATTCGTTCTGCAATATTCACAACGGATTTCATAATAATTTTGTTTAGTGCTGTTATTTTGATTAAAAGCAGTTTCCGTACAAATATTTTTCTCTCCCAGAAAATAATAAAAAAAAAGTAAAAAATATATTGTGTAACAAGTACACAAATTGTATTATCTTCTTGTCTTCTTGTATGATTATCACTCGAGCAAACCGAAGCAAGTAACGAACAACACGTGTATGCGTCAACATGTATAGAATTTTCTAAGACTTATGAATGGGAGAAGGTTGATAAACTTTTTCACACAATGTCAGTGTTGATAAAATATAACTTTATATTCTACAATAAATTTACAATGATTTTATTTTACGTAAAAGGCCACTTGATGATTAAATGACAAGACAAGTGATAGTAATAATGTTTTAAAGATTTTTTTATAATTTTATGACACAATTCATATTTTGAGTCATGAAAAATTTCCCAGGTACTTCTAACGCTTTTAGGTGTCTTTTATAGACTTCCCAGTTTTAAATCAAACGAAAGGTTTATATTATTCTAGATTATGCTTAGATAAAAGTAAAGCTTTGAGTAAAACGTTCATGGAAGCAGATTTTGATATACAAGCGAAATCGTGAAAAATTGTTAACAGAATCAAGGTTCTTAGTATTTTTTAACCTTTTTTTAGAACTAACAAGGAGAGTGCACACCCTCCGGAAAACGGATTTTGGCGGGCATTGGAGAGTCGATTTCTGGTACCTAAAAATGAAGCTCAGTGCTTATGATTTCATCCAATGGGCCATTTTTCTTGAGATATGGGCAATTTAATCTCAAATATCGTCTATTTCGTTAAAAAATGATGTCTCTTCTATTGAGTGTCACATTTTAAATACTTGAGATACGAAAACGAGGGAGAAAAATTATAAAAGTAGACAGTAAAAGCTAAAATTTAAGCTCTGATTCATTAAAAAAAATGTTGATTTTTCAGGAAATTATAAGCAATTAAAGATAGCGTAAAAAAATGGTTAAAAATTTGTCTTTATATCAAGCGATTAAATGGATGTATTTTTAAACATTTTCTTACGCTATCTTTAATTGCTTATAACTTCCTGAAAAATCAACATATTTAACGAATCGGAGCTTAAACTTTAGCTTTTACTGTCTACTTTTATAATTTTTCTCCCTCGTTTTGTATCTTAAATACTTGCAATGTGGCAGTCAATGCAAGGGACGTCATTTTTTAACGAAACAGAGGATATTTGACATGAAATTGCACATATTTCAAGAAAAAGGATCTATGAGATCAAAATTAGGAACATGAGGCTTCATTTTTAGGTACCAGAAATTGACTCTCCAATGCCCGTCAAAATCCGTTTCCCAAAGGGTGCGGTGCACTCTCCTTGTAAGACATTTTCATAGATATCTTGTTCTATATATTTATGTTCATCTCTTCTTGAAAATTTTAAAATTAATATTGAAAGGAGAAAGCACAGTTATATTTATTATTTATACTTCGATTACCTAGACTAATATTAAAAATTGGGAAAATTACATCCCACGTAAAAAAAATCACAAAATTTTGCTGACATTCATCATGACGTAAAAAAACCAATAATAAAAGAATAATCATAGCTTCTATACTATTCTATTAATACTTGTAGACTAAAGTATCTTCGGAATGAAATATTGATTGCAATTCGCCTAAGTAGTCGTAGATCGCCGGAAAAGAGGTGAAAGTTTATTGATCGCTGCGGTAATCATGAGGGAGTATTTGTAAAGTATATGAACCAAAGAAGTTATAATATTAAAAACATTTCTATTGGCTGAGCAATTAAGTATTCCATTTATAGGTATTATGCGCGATTATGAAAATTGAGTCCACTTTAACCCTTTCGTTTAATTAATATCATACATTTATGGTGTGATGCATAATGATGAGACTCATAAAATTAAGCTTAATATAATTCTATTTTTAAACAAATAATTGTTTTTAGCACCTTCACAAAAAGGAAGACTCGTCTACCAAAGGCTCATATCCTCCATTATTCTACAATAAATTGTATTTTCCACCTAACTACTTTGTCAGCCTACATACTAACATCTTATTTTATTAATCCAACATCGAGATGGGATTATTTGTGCAGCCACATCAAAATAAAGCTTGACAAGTTTTTTCGCAGTATTTGATAATGTTTTAGTTCGATGTACAGAAAATCTGTAGCTGTATATTATCACAATCATTTATTTTGACAATGGAAAATAGTTACACTAAGACTCTTATCAAGAAAGATTAAAAAGTTGAAATAATAAGTTAGTTTTCACAATCGTTGTTTTAAAATTATTACAATTTCCTTGGATAAATTTATGCTTATAAAGCTTCGCTTAAAAGTGATAGAAAAAATGCGAATACTACCAGTCTCTTGTGTTGGACTTGAATATTAAGCCATTTCATCAGAACAAAGATGAAACTAAAATCATGTCTTGAGTAAAATTTTTAATTTGCAATCTACATATGTTTTTAATATTTTTATTTATACATTAGTATCAGCAATAATCGCAGCTACATATTTTTTGTATTTCTTATGCATATAATTATTACTATATAATACTTTATTTTCTGTGCTTCTGTGCACTATTATTAGTTTGTGAGTGATATGTTCATGTAGCTTTTTAAAAACTTATCTGTCAAAAAATGCTTGGTATTACAATATAATAGTCACTTCATTAAATTGATGATATTAAAATTTGCATTCAACTTGTTAAGTATATTCAACGTCTCCGATCATCAACAAAATTGATCTTCTATTACGAAGCACCATATTTCTGATAGGATTTACCAATAATAGTGTATTGTGTATCAAGGGCATAAAGTGGGCCTTTTTAGACCGACTGTGGAGTTTGCAGTACGAGTCGAAGGCGAGCAAGCACAAGCCGAAGGCGAATACTGCAATCACACGAGATTTGAAAAGCCCTTTTATAGCCTTTGGTGTACACGATATTTTTTGTGACACATTAGGGTTGGATTTTCGCTACGGCACTTTTGCGCCCGCTGGTCTAAAATCGATGACTTTAAACTCGTTTTTAGGTACAAAAAACGCAAATATCGTGCCTATTAGAAACAATTTTTTTCGAGACGATCCATGTTCTAAGACGGATAAGTTACCGGATAAAATATTTGAAAATGAGAACTGCTATCATTTTTTCATCGACTTTCTTGCCAGTTCTGTACTCTGTTTCATTAATTGCAAAATTTTAATTTTGAAAAAGAGTATATATATATATATCGATAAATTTGTATAAAAACTATATTAAAGTATAAGAACTACACCTTTACTTCATTTTAATGAAATAATTATTTAAATCGATTTCCCCCCACATTTCATTTAAAAACATATACCTATTGCTTCTCATTCAAAATGATTTTGGAACCTTTGAAAGGAAACTAGGTACACATATTTCACAAGACAAATTAAACTTTCCCTATTTACATTTTAACATAAATATAGAATTAACATTAGAACGTGAAATGTTAATTTATATTCGTTGATAAACATTATTTAATGGCACTATTTATTGTACAACAATAATAACATGATAACTAAAATATTAAAAAAAGTATATATTCATTTTCGAGATATTCAACAGTGTTTAACATCTTTGTTCAAATGACAAAACATAATTTACAACGTAGGCACAAAATTTTAATATTTTTAACTTTGAAATAATTTGATTGCTTTGATGGTGATTTATTAAAATTTATGTTTATTCTATTACATAAAACATGTAATAGGCGTAATCTGTATTTTATTGTAAACATTTAATAGTTATAACCACGACGAAAAGCGCAATCTAAACCGATTAATTGTTTTATTTTTATTAATCGTTTCTACTTAGACACAAGGGCTTCTTCATTTAAAACGTTTGCATTTTGGCGTAAAAAATTAAAAATTGTTTTTTTTTTCATAGACATTTAATTGTTAAATAGCTTATAATATTCTTAACGCTTTTTATTATAGATTTAATTGAATAGATCAATCTAAATAGTGATTGTAAAATTTCCAATATAGTTTCTGATTATAATTATTTTATGTTCAACCATACAAAACAATACACGGGAGGAATATTTAATTTTATAATTTTTATGATTGTATTTTAAAAGTGGACTACGTCACACACGTTAAATATTAACTTAATCAGCCATCATTTTTCTTTTTCGATTATAATACAAATATATAAAAATTGAAATATTTATTGTTAAACAAGTTGAGCTTATCAGAGAAACACATATTACTAAATCTTTCGCATTGTTACTTGCACGATTTGCAGCATTATTTTTAGTAAATTTAATTATTTTCAAGATCGGTTTCCGCTTAAACAGTTTTTCACATTGTTTTGTTTAATACCTTAATATTTAAGTGGACGAAGTTTAAATTTTCTGAGTCTAATAATTTTTAGATTTCTCAGAAACAATATCTGCAGTTGAAATTTTGCATGTAATTTCATTAATATACTTTGTGTTAAAAGGAAAATAAATATTTTCAATATTCACCGTCCCTAACCATTTTATAAATTTAACATATAATAACTAGATTTTAAGTCAACATGCGCAATTTCAAAAGCAGGCCTATACTACGTTTCAAGCTAATTTTATACGAATAATGATTTGTTCAGTGGGCTTCAAATACATTTTTTTAGTAATCTGTCTGCATTGTTTGAATTTCGAAGACACAATTTATAGAGTAAATAAGAACTAGTATTCGCTAGTTATATAATTATTTTGAAATTATGAAACATATACATAATCGATTATTAAACTAAACCAGTAGTAAAAATTGCAATTTTTTCATATAATGGTGATAGTGCACATTACTTGCAGTACGATTTTCATGCTTTTATGTGCAAATTTATCGATATTGAATAAAAACAATTTTTGTCCCTCTGATAAATCATTCTTCGCTATGCTACATTTTTACACAGATCGGCCATCAGCATCGGTCCGTCGTCGTCGTCATCATCACAACTTTCTGCAAAAAGCTATATATGGCATTACGCAAAACAGATAGAAAAACTACGTCTTACGTACTTATATCACGCTTGAAAAATCACTTTACAATTTCTCTTTATACCTGTTTTCTTATACTCTCACCTCCGCGCACAAAGCTTATAGCAGCGGTTTCGCACCTATACTTACAGTTCACTCGACAGAGTAACGCCAGTTAGAAACTTTGACGCACTGACCTCTTGCCCTCGCGTAGGCGTCATCTGCTCGCTCGTTTTATTTCTCTCTCGCCCTCTACTCCATCCCTCATCGCTTGCTCTCGCCCTCTCTCGCATTTTTATCTAGTTCTGTCGCTTTTCGTGCAGCGTTGGAGGTTTGCTGACCGCCGGTCTGCATTCCCTTGGCTCTCGTACACATACGTGCAGCGGCACTTTTAATAATCCTCGCTGACCGCCGCTGATTTCTCCGAGGACTCGCACGTCTCTTTAACGATGTGGACACTGCAGAGGTTCATATTAACTAGTTTGCGCATCCAAGCTCCTTGTTGATTATTTGTGTTGCTGAAATTGATGGTTAAAAGTAATTAGATATTTTTTTAATAGTCTAATACTAAAATAAGATTCTTCGTTAAATTAAATTTAGAGTTGTATTCTTATTTTTCTGCGACTTATTCTCAACTATTTTAGTCTTTTACTTTTTTATTTTTTGTATCATTTCTTTCCGGAACTATAAGACTTTGGAGTTGAGAAGTCCAAAAATTACAATCTTAAAAGACTTACGCAAAAGACAAATACGCGCTTGAAAAAAAAAAAAAAATAATAATAAATAAAAAAAAAAAACTAAATTTTTTTTTTAAAGTTATACTATTATTTGTATATTTTTTTGTTATTATAATTTATAATTTTGTTATTATAATATAATATATTATAAGCATTAAAAATATTTTATTTTTAGAAACTTGAAAGTTATGTTTATGATATTTTATTATTTATATACTTTTTATTTTCGTCACCAATAGTATACTGTGCAGCAACTTTTGTAAGACTTTTATATACATGACACGATACCGAACGAGAAGCATAATCTGCATTTAACTTTAGAATATAATTGCTCACTGTTATTATCTGCTGAACTATAGCGCTAGTCTCTGCTGATTTATCACTAAACTCTTTCCCATGCATATATTTTTTATCGTCACAAATACCCACGGCTATATATATGCCAACCAAGTCGGTGGGCACGCAGTTGCACCTCACCGCTCATCGCCAGAGTTAGGACACCATGAGGTCGAGGCCGAGGAGCTGCAGCAGCATCAGCCACGCGAGTATCAGCTGTCTCGAGGACAGCCGCGAGGACAACTCTGTCCTCTGATGTACAGACGTAGATCCGGCGGCTATGATCAGGTCCGGCTCGTTCCAGTCTGCGGCCGCGTCTGTGCCGTCCAAGCACTCGAACTCGCAGCAGCGCTCACCAACCCGGAACCTCTTGCATTTCTGTGGATCAAACGCGCTCAGTTAGTGTATATAGTGTGGCTGAAATTCAATCGGCGGTTAATTGCCCTCCAAAAGTCCGGCGTGCCCGTGTAAGCTCTGATCAATGGATGGACGGACGGATATAGGGATTGAACCGAAGTGGCGCGCGTTAATAATGTCTTTGCACCGATCCGCGTGCGTGCCACTCGCGCGTCGAATACCACAGGACCATTCCGAGCATTTCACTCCCTATCTCGTGCCTATAGCGAGAGATAGGGAAAGCGGGTGCTATGCGCGATGCGCTTTATTGAAAGCGTCGTGATTTGAGGTATGGATGAGAGGGAGTATATTTCAGCGCGGAACGCGGACGATTCCTTTGCCGCAGGTGTATATATATGTATATGTATTCCGATGTGTGTGTCGACGT
Organism: Torymus auratus; assembly: GCA_900474315.1. Taxonomy (NCBI): domain Eukaryota; kingdom Metazoa; phylum Arthropoda; class Insecta; order Hymenoptera; family Torymidae; genus Torymus; species Torymus auratus. Next base: position 12,613 of record UXGD01001665.1, read on the forward strand.
GAACTCGGAATGGAAATTTTTAGATAGACTCGATAGAACGTTCGATTTTCTATTTTTGGTGGTGCAAGCACGACCGACGCGTACATTTTTTTTTCGCCGTTGCTGGGTTATGGATAAGGCAGATTCGGAAGTTACTGTACCTTTGCATAGTATATATTATTATGCGCGAGGTAAATCTTAAATTGACTCTACGTGTCTATTTCTTTTCGGTATACAATAGAAATATAATAATAACATGTTTTACAATGCTGTTTTGCGTATAGAATATTTATTTTAACTTAAAACAAAAGAAGAAACATAGATAAATCGTATGTAAATATTCATGAATGTTGAGTAGACGCAGTTTGGTATGGTAACATAAACACGAGTTTCAACTACTAGTTTTAAAACTTTTTACTTTAAAATGCATATCTAGAGTGTACAAAGTCGTGTTAATTGGCGTCTTGAATAATGCGTTCGTAATACATATCATTAGTTTTCTACTTATACTAACGTAAAGTTATAGTTAGCATCATATTATAGAGCAAAATTTATAGCTGTTTCCAATTTTATCCCGAAAATTCGTTATTAAATACAAAAATTGGGCATTCATTATTATGCTGATATTTTAGCATAATTGTAAATGTTATATAGAAAAGTTCCGCAGTACTATGTTTTACCTCTTCTACTCGATTCCAAGCCTTCCTCATTTCTGCAATTATTTATTCATTTATTTTTTGTTTTTATTGAATATTAGTCTATGTTACGTGCATCAAAAGTTATGTCTGAGGCAGCTATATGGAGCTTGATCGGGCAATTCTCGGCCGATAATGATTTTTTAAAATACCAATAAATCGATAAGCATTTACATGAAACATCGTAAAAACTTTTAAATCAACATTTCTTACGTTAATTTAAAATTATGTTGCTTTTGTTGAATATGTCAGCTACATTGATTTTGAATTAAACTAACTAATATTATAGAAACTATAATATTAATAGAAATCAATGTTTTCCGAATGAATGGTTGAGAATGATTACACAATTTAATTAATATTGTTTCTCAATGTTACGATCACGTTAATATAACACTATTATAGTAATTTATATTTACAATACATTTTCTGGGAATAGCAATTAATACTGTATGAATCAATTTAACTAGAATTTTTAATAGTAAGTTTGATAACTAAAATTTATACATAACAAGTATGGTTATTCTAAATGTATGCTAACATTCACCCTCTACAACGCAATGGAGCCGATTTAATTATATGAGCAAAGGGTCGAATAAAAATTACACTGTTTCTCGATCATTGCGATTTTATCCTCCAACCGTTAATCGAGAATTTATACTTTTAAATGAACAATTATGCATGCTTGCATAAATTTAAGCGATGAAAAATGCAGAATCTAGGAACGTAGTGGATCATTCCACGTCAAGGTTGCCATAGTTTGAAGTTATTCTGAAAAAGGAGTTTTACGCGAAAGCTTCGATGGATACGTTTGATTATAGCTTTTAACAACAGAAGGAAGATCTGGTAGATATAATATCGACTTTTCCCTAGTAATTGAAAAAATAGCATCGTATGTAATTCAAAGATACGAAGGAATAGCATATACACTTTCGAACATATTTTACCTTCCCTTTTGAATTATTTAAATATTAGTGATAGAAAGATTGCTTTTTGAAATTATATCATTTTTTTATAATTAAAATGAACGAAACATATTTTATGCTATCATTTTAGTAAAATTGAAAAACTTTCATGAGTGCATTATATGCGTAAAAGTCATTTTTGAAAGAGTTAATTATTTCATTAAACTAATTCTTCGGATTTATTTGAAATTAAGTTTGTGACAAATGATCTATTATTTCCCCTTGAATTCGAGTGGAACTATGTAATAATATAATTTGAGAATAATCAATAGTTTTAATTTATAAGTTATCGTACTTAAAAAGAATATTTAAATTAATTTAATAATGCCATTATATTTCTGAAAAGTATAAGTATTTGAAAAAAATGAGAATTTTCTTTATCTCTTTTATTAATTCTTAAAATTGGAAAATACAATATTTTATACAATATGTATTAGGCTGCATAATGATTATAAATTAAAAATTAAAAAAATTAACATAATTGAAATTTTCATTAAAGTCTGAAGAGTATGTAAATATTCGTTAAGTATTTAAATAGTTTCAAGAAACTTGGAAGGTCGGAGTTAAAATGATCAGTTATTAGCCTTTTCATATTGTTATTGGATCTCGCTATAGCCTACTTGTACTATGTATAATTATATTATTGTTCTACTCCACGACTAAAAAATAAATGATTGGTTAGGTCAACTTAGCTATATATTGAATGCAATAAGGGCGTTCGCACAGGTTTTGTTAGCCCCTGGGGGCGTATTCAACACCTTTTGTGAATAAGCTTCATAATAGGTACCTAACTGCACGAGAGAATTTTTCTTCATAATTTAGAAGAAGCGTGACAAATTCATTATTCAAGTACCATCTTTTTAATTCAAACGAAAGATTAAAAGAAAGATAAGTGCATAAATAATAAATATAAAAATTTTCATTTAAAATTTAAAATTATTACCGGAGTAATGGATACATTTTTCTATAGATTTTCAATTGTATGTTTATAAATTAATTTCTTTATACAATTAAATTATATATAATAAAAAGAAGATTAAATCCTATTTCAATGCAATCAACTTGAAATAATGTAAAAACCTTCATTATATTTTTGTTGGTCTTACTGTCTCAAAAACATTCTTTTATTAAATTGTTTAATGAATTTAAATACATACAAAATTGAAAAATTCCAAATATGAATGCATTTACTTATGTTATAAGATTAGACATTTTTACAAATTTGAATCTATTTCTTTATAATCCTTATGGAAACGCAAAATTAAATGAAATAGTAAAAAAATTAATATTTTAACTAATGAACTTATGAACAAATAACAGATAATTAATAAATGCAATTTCGTTTTATTCGTTATTAACAATATCGGCATTGGAGAAAAATAATTCTGAAATTTTGAAGTCCATATTTTCAAGTGTGTTTATTTGCCTTGGTACTTTTATACTTATCCCTTTTTTGTGTTTTTCATTATTTTAACAAGATATATTACACGTAATTTGGCACAGGGTATACGAGAACTGTACTTCTTACTGTTCTTACGACTTTCCTAGTGTGAAAAAATCCCAATATCTTTATTAAAATGTAGGTTCCTGAAACTATTGAAATAAAATGAATTATTGATTGATCACTATCCCATGGTCCCAAAAATAATTCAAACTATACTTCTCCACTTTCTAACTTTACAAAATATTTGCTTAATCAATCTCGAAATCCTCTCAAACATTCCTTTCATCGCCTACTAAGTATGTCGTGCAACTTGAATAAAGCTTCCTTCGCCGCGCTTATACGGAGATCGTGCCTCCGTGCACCTCGAGCACTTCTCGTTCAATTGTTCAGCTCTCGGCTCTACAATCCCTCCCTCCCACAAATCAAAAATCGAATCGTTAATTTCCACAGGACCGGCGCCGTAGTCGTCTTTCCTTCGACGTGAATGCACAGTTTGCATAACCAAGGTATACAGCCGCGCGTGCAAGTGTCCGTATGCCGTGACCCAATTTCCTATACTTCCGCAGATTCCACCGCGCGAGTTGGGTGCGCTAGTGGCGGGATGCCGACGTTTTTTTCTCTCTCTTCTTCTTAACGAAGTCCGACGAACTTTGGCTCAGAGAATATCTGGCGCGTGCGGAGGGATGGCTGTGTAAATCAGCGTGGCTGCGGGGCTAGCTAACAAAAGAAGTGTCCTCTCTCGCCTGGACCACGCGCAGAGCAATTATTATCCGGCAGACGTGGCGCGACCTTTTGTTTCTTCGTCCAGCGTCGTCGACGTCTTTGGCTGACAAGACGTGCAATCAGTTTTTCATGGATTTATGAAATGGTGGACCCTGGGGACGCGCGCGGCGCTTGGCTACAGCTCGCATTTTTTATATAAAAAAAATTTTTAATGACAGGGATTAATCTTTGAAGCGCGTCGCAGGTATAATAAAGAACTGAGGCTGATAAGTCATTTGAGTGACAGGTGAATGTTGATTCAGTCTTTTAATTTGGGCCGCATATTACCGTGGTAAAATTGAGCGAGCCAAAAAAGTTTTTTATGTCTGACCGCGTAACTCAATTATATGAAAGTGACATTTAACGGTATAAACTTTAACTATATTCACTTATTATACATGACATTTTTCTATTCCAAAGAGTTTCACCTCGAGTTTCACTGATACATTTTCGAAGAAACTAATTAATTTTATTCTATAAAAAACTTTATATTGAAGTTTTATAATTATCAAGCGAGCTCCACTGTATTTAACTTTTTGATCAATGATAGAAATAATTCAGAATTGTTCTAATATATTTATAACGTAAATTGGAAACTGAGTTAAAAGTCTTAAATTTGATTATTCGTGCGCGTTTCATATAGGAGCGTATATGGGTTGTTCATATTTACTGTCGTAGATTGGTCCATGCATATACGTATAAAATGCATTTCCATCAAATAGGAATTATCGTATAATATGTTTCTGATTGAATAAAAGTATATCTATTTCTCATTAACCGAAGTTGAAAATGAAGCAAGATAAATCCATTTATAATTTCCATGATTACGATAAATTCAACGTGTGTGTTGTTATTACGTATATTTGCAGTGTAAGAGGGAGCTTCATGTATATGCAAACGCTGTCAGTCGAGTTTACAGCTATTATGAATATTTACTGGTCCTCCGATGTAAATTCAAATTTAACCACTATATCTATTTCAAATCAGCTTAAGGCGCTATACCTAATGCTTTTTTCCAAACGTAAAAAGCAACGTCTAATTTAACATCGGGTCAGATTAAAATTAGTCCTTCCTTAAAGCAATTCGGGACGACTAGGAATCGTGTCGCGCTTAAACTCCGTATCGAGTATATATTTTTAGTTCGGCTCTGCCTCAACTTCCACGCAAGTACGTCACGCGAGAAAAAAAGAAGGAATAAACGCATTTAAAGTTCGTTATAAGTTTTATTATCACTTTTGAAAAATTTTCCGAGTTTTCTACTCGCATTTGTCCCCGGATGAATTGCTTCGGCAAAGTTCGAGCGCGCGGAGATGTCCGCGGGGCGAGGACTGCAGGCCAGACGGGTTCTTTTAAATTGAACGCGAGAGGCCCGTGGGAGAGCCAAAGTTAATTGATTGTGATGTCGGGACCTCGGCTCCTTTAATTGCCGGATTATCCCGGCGAGGTTGTGCCCGGTTTACGAAGCGATCCCCGTTCGCTATAGGTGTACGTTCCGATATACGTGTACATGGGGGCGCGCGACGGCACGATGGACGTAAGCAGTTAACTCCTAATTGACGAGCGTTGATCGAAATTGATACGTGGTGACGCACTTCGGGTTAGACGGGGTATTTTGCTATACAACTGTAATTTCGCTGGGAGGAAGGGAGGAGGGGATTCTAGGGATCGTCTTGATTGCTAATTTCCGCAAGTCGATAGCGTGTATAGTGTTTCGTAGATACTTGAGAATCGAGCCTCATGATAAGCGTTATTTTAAGGAACTATATTTAAAATGACCCTAGATTTATTATTAACCATAATTTCGAAAGCTACCGTAAAATCCCTAAAAGAATGTTAAAAGTTTTATAAGTATAGTTAGTAGAAAAGAGTTGCGCTTTTTCGTAACAAATTTATATTTCGAAGACTCGGCACAACCAACATATATATAAATTGAAGTAAAATAACTTCTGCAGTTACATGACCTGTAAGTTTTCTTGCCAAAATCAAGAACATTTTTCTTATTGAAGCCAAAAATATGATACAGTATCCTGTCATTAGTCAGAAGAACGCTATTGTAGTCCCACAATATAATTTTTATGACATATTAATCATTTTTAGGACTAATACTTCGCGCACTTTCCGCCGCATAAAAAATGAAGATGAGTAAAGATTATAAATTACATCGTTATCCATCATAACATAACAAAAGTGGTCTTTTGACTCCCAATAAAATATGCACTTTTCCATCAAATTCCACATCAGCAGTTCTAATATTGGCATAGAAGCGTTTTATCTACATCCACTCAAGAACGATGCATTCAGGTCCCTTTTGTCTGAATAAACCAACAGAAGCAAATAGCCCTCTTTACGTGGGATTTCACTTTACAGCGGCGGAACTGCCCCTGAGCAGTAGCTCGATAGAATTCTAATAAAAGTGAAGCATCCAAGCGATACATCAGCACACGCGTGCAGTTCGAATACGGCGATTCTTGTCTTAAAATGCGCCTGATCTCCCTCTTTTGATACATGGTCCCTGCAGGACAGTGAAGTAAGAAAGCTCAGACATATATAGGATGCGCCATGTAACGTCTTATATCCAATGTGTGTGTAGCTGAAAGCGGATTTTGTGCGCCTGCAGAGCAGATCGAAGAAAGGGCGCACGTATCGATGCTGATACCAGTAGCGTTGAGCTATTTGGCTTTCAGCCTGCTATCTGGCCCCTTCCCCTCCTAACGATTCGCTATGCAAAAAGATAAATAGGGTAAATGTACCAAACTACTGCGGGTTTTCAGCACAGGCGTCTCTTTTAGCATAAGAATTGAAAGCTTAATATGCGATGATTTAAGTTTGATATTGTATCTTAACTTTTTTCTCGGCACTTTGGAAATAGAAGAATAAACTTTGAAATGCTATTTAATGCAGATAATTAATAGATAAATACAATTAAAACAAAGGTATAACTTTGATGCTGATATTACTATACAGATTTTACTATTATTTTCTATTGTTACCTTACCCACACTCCCGCGATAATTCAAGGATGCGCAACTGTATAGCAATGTTCCAATTACTTCGATTCAGTAGCATAGAATAATGGGCTTGTTCCGTAAGTCGTACGAGTGATTTGATGGCGTGCCGAAGAGATAGGTGAACCCATAAAGTGTCTGAGAGAGATCGAGATATGAACTCGAACGACTTACGGAATTTATACAAGGAGAATGCACATCCTCCGGGAAAACAATTCCTTTTTCTTGAAATATGGACTATTTAATCTCAAGTATGCTTTATTACGTTAAAAAATTATGTCTCTACTATTGACAGCCACTTATTGGTAAGTATAGTTATAATATGAAAATGAGTAAATAGATTATAAAGGTAGTCAGGAAAAGCTAAATGTTTAACTTTGTTACGTTAAAAAATATTAATTTTTCAGTAAATTACAAGCAATCAAAGATACCGTAAGACAGTGATTAAAAATACGACCCATTAACTCGTTTAGAAAGAAGACAAATGTTTGACCATTTTCTTTATAAAACAGTCTTCTTTATAAACAGTTTATATACAGTCTATAATAGAAGTGACATCATTTTTTAAAGGAAATAGAACATTTTTGAGATTAGATTGGCCATATCTCAAGAAAAAGGATCGATGAAATGGAATTAAAAAACTAGGTTTCATTCCTATAGATACCGGAAATCGACTCTTATCCGTTTTCCGGTGGAGATGCACTCTTCTTTTCAGTGAGATATAGATATATTCGCGTTTTACGACATTACTCCATAATCGCCAATGCTTAAATAGAAATATCGAATTATGCTTCGAAAAGTTAAATTTCATTACGTTTTCTCCAAATCCGAAGTATTTGGCACATTCGCAGCCAAAACATGCTAAATGCATGGAATAGCGTTGAGCGTCTTGCGGAATTTCGCCGCAGCTGCGATTTTTGCATACCGCCCGCGCGCGCAACTTAACGCGTTTTATGCCAAACGCGTGGCTATTTGCATTTTAATACACATTAAAATTGAAAGTCCAGATTTACACGCCCGTCATAGGGCGAATGCATTATAAAGTAAAATTCTGCACTGCTTGCGCGGGCGCAAATCAACAATACTGTCGTCTCGAATTTCCATTCGTAATAAGCGAAGAGGGTCTTGCCGTGCGAATGCGGTTCTCTGACTGTTGCTGCGGCCAGTAGTTTAACCACGGATCCGGTCAGACCTAAGTTAGTTTGCTTTATTTGCTCAACCAACTACTTTGAATTAGTACATTGTGATATATCTGTTTAGAAGTACGAATAGTTCCTATTTTATTTACAACTACAGAATTTCATAGATAAAAGTTTTTAGGCAGACTCTCGATATCAGGAAAACCATTAAAAGCGTAGTGGAAAAAAGTTAGTTGTTTTCGGGTTTTATACTCAAATACATCATGTATGATAAGTGAGTGGTTATTCAAATACAAATTTGCACCCTCTGATTGGTCATTTCCTCTTCCCTTCTGTCACTTCGATCTTTATTTTTTGTCGTCGCATAGTAAGAATAAATTTTTGCACGAAATAACGATAAAAATAATTTATAATATCTAACATTTATATAGTATGCGATGACCTTAGATCTCTAGGAACCTTGTTTAAATTTAAAAACTGCAAGTATATCGTTCCCGTTATTGATAACATATTGTGCATCATCAATACATGATATTCAATACATTTTTCTTGGGAAATATAGCATCGCAAAAAGCGGTTCTTTAAAGATTGAGAAATAAATATTTCCATGCATTTTTCCAATTCGAGACAACATTTTTCAAAATACATTGTTTTCGTATGGTTACAATACCCTACTTACGGAAGAAACGAAGTCTAAGCCAGAATAAACAAAGAAGATCCCTTAAAAATAAGAGAAATCCTAGGAGAAAGAAATTTCATTAAACCTTGTTTTATGGAACCGCTGCCGTCAGTTGTGGCGACACCAATACTTTTTGTGTTAAAAAGGCGCTTTTGTAGTTTTGTTACTGCTTAATACTTGGCGGAAAAAAAAATAGTACAAATGAGACTTTTACTTTATTTTCCCGTAGAAATGAGAACTGCTGTATTTCACTCTGACGAAATTTCTTCTTTTGTGACTTGACGTTTGTTAAATATTAAGAAGTCGTATTTTTTTTATAAATTACAATTAAGTATTGTAAAAGTGATTTTTGTTTCGCTAGATTCAGCTAGAAATAAATTCTATCATTTATAAGAATGGTTGAAAAGGTGCATCCGTAAATCTAAGAAAAGTATTCATTTGAAATAATATCATTATAGCAAGCAAGCGTCAAACGAGGTAACAAAAGACATCGCAAACCAAATCAACCGCTCCCACTCGCAACTAATGTGATATTCCAAAGTTTGCACTGCCGCGCGACGCACGCGAAATCCCTAGGTTACCGTGGAACATTGCGATGGATGTAGCCCGTTCGATCGCTCGCGTAACTCAGCATTTATCGGACGAATGCGAGAGTAAATATAGGTAAAGGTAAAGTGATGGAAGTGAATAAATATTGCTCGCGTTGAAAGATAATACAGCATCTGATCGATGCGGACTGTCATTCTCATCAAATGTATCGGCAATATAACAATCTTTTATTTATAGGCGTAATTCAGTCATTCAATGTTATAAAGGTTTCTACATTTAAATATCGATTATGAAAATATTGAAATTATGCAATTTAAATTTTAAGAGACGGAAAAGCAATTAGAGGTAGTTCGTTTTCTAAAACGATTAGCGCATTATTCAAAGCCGCATAATTTTAATTCTCGTTTCTATTCAAGTAATCGATAACCGATATTTCAATTTTCGCAAGAATATTGCAATATTAATTTTGACAGTACAACTGCGGATGTCGACTTTGCAATGTCCTTATAACGAAAGCTGATAACGTTTAGAATGTTTAGTCGGTAAAAATTTAATATAATTATTATATTGGAGATTATAACGAGTGCAAACATACCTTTTTTTAATTTAAATTTTATTTCATTTGTCAATGCAAAGTGTAATTTCGTCTTATATAAAAATATCAAATTAACCAACACACTTTTTACATACTTCAATGCTATTATTATCAGTGCAATTAACAGATGTGCTTTCGCAGATGAGCGTTTTTACTCAATCTAATTTTATATTTATAATTTAAAGTAGGTCATATTTCTGCCAACTCCTTCAAAACTATGACTAAAATTCCATTTGCAGTAAAAAAAAGTATGATTAATAATTTAAAAATAATAAGTATATAAGAAATTACTATTATAGTATTAAAGAATTATATCTCTGCCATTCATTTCTCATGCAGACCAAAACCTAACAAAGCACAACAGTCTTTTATATCGAATAAAGACTTTGAAAGATGATATGATAAAAAGTGTGAACTTTTCTCGGGCACATATTCCGCGACAAAGTGACGACCTTCATTTGCATTCGCGTTCGGTTGAAACCGACACTTAATCTTAAGCGATGCGTGGTTCATGATTTTCTACAAACATTCAAAAGTACTGCGGTCGGAAGGCCTTTTTGATAACGTTTCAGCGTTTCCTTTCTGGGAGAAAGCGACAAAAAAGAAACATAGCGCGGAAAAAGAAAAGTTCAAGAGAATCAAGGGCAGTAAGTGCACGCAGCTGCCTCGGATACTATAGATAGGAACTGGTTTCGACAAATTCTATTCTATCGACAAAACTTATGGCATTGATAATTTGACTGCTAATACTTATTTTTTCTGAAACAATGACTTCCGACTTTTATAAGTATTTATACTTTTATACGGCCCATTGCAATGAAATTGCGCTCGTTAAAACGATGATAATTTTATTAACTTAATTAGTGCAAAAGTTGAGTTTTATTCCACGCGAAGTGTTCTTTTGAAGTGTCAATTTTTTACTTTATGAGAACTTTGTTAGAACTGTAATTAAAAACTTTTAATCGTCATGATGTTTTTCAAATTTCTATTTTCACTTAACTTATGAATGTTATATGATGTGACACAAAGTTTAAAAATTCAAAAATGAATTCAGATTATATTCAAATTTTTAACTGTATGTTTGAATAATTAAAAAGACTGACCGTATACGAAAGTGACTACTTAATATTCTTGACCTTATTTTCACATGAACATAAATTATATCGTAATCGAATGTAACGATCATTATTCTTTTTATTTGTCAACAAGAGAACTACAACGAAGTGCTTCGTTACGCGTACAATAAACAAAGTTACAGCGATACCTCTGTAACGACGTTGTTAAAAAAAAATTGGCAGATTCGTTTGAAAGAGCACCGTAATTAAAAGATATCTACGTTGTACATAAAATTACCAGAAAATGCGCAACATGCGACAATATTTAAAAATAACGAGGAGCCGCTTTATGAAGGTGTACGGGACTTGCGTGATAATGAAAAGTATATAATCACGGAAAAACACTCGTTACGCCCGCTATTGTAAATCGGAGAGCATGCGACCTATGCGTTGTTTTTCTCAAGTACACTCGCGCGTCCATATAAGCGATAAAAAAAATTCATCTTGTTGAAAAAAAAATTCTAAAAAGAAAAGTAAAATTATGTACATATTACTTATGAGATAAACTCGTTTATCACTTAAGGATTATTTTTCTTTTATCTGTAAAATAGTCAAAAAAATTTAATACAAAAATATTGTAAATCAACAATTTTATCATAGATATTTTTAACAAATTTTTATAAAATGTATATTATAAAAATGCGAAAATTATTGCAATTTTAATAAAATTGCTCTTAAGAATTAAAAACAAATTAATTTCACGTTCAATACAAAATTGCACTTGATAGACGTTTCTCTGCATTATGTATATGTTAAAATACCAAGTTCACATGTAATTACTTCCGCTTCGAACACATAAACATTATTGGAAATCCGCCAGTATTACGACACCACTATTATTCGCACGTTGCCGAAACTAGGCAATTTGAAATTACAGTGATTCCGATATGATCAATATAAGTCACATGTCATGTTGTTTTTCATATAAAAATATCTATATAAAAGTAAGTAAATAATAAATCTTATTTTTCTCGGATTTATAAAATCGAATTCTATATAGAAGATATATTATACTTTAGATAGGAATTTCTCCAATACGAAAAATAACTTGTTTTTCCATTTTCGAGTGTTTCGATTTTCAAAATAAAATAAAGCCGCGCACTCGATCCAATTTACGAATTTGAAAATTGTTAAATAAACAACGACACGTGAAATAAAGCAATCGATAAGACCTGCGATATATACTAGGGTAAAACTGTGAGACGGAAAAGTCAGCGCGCGGCACAATTCTCGCCGACTTATAACGAGCGGATAGCAGGAACGAGTGCTTGCGCGCAAACCGTTTTATCAGCGGCAGAATCTAATTGGCGCGATTGAGAGCTACCACGTCGCCGCGGCTTCGCGTCGCCGGAAATTTTTGTTCGCTCGTCGAACGAAGCGAGAAGAAGGAAAACCTTTAAAAACCGTCTTTTCTCCCCTGTTCTTTCGCGTCAGCATAGCGCGGTCTTCTTTAATGCGCCTTTCTACCTTATCCCGTGCGCAGAGAACGTAGGACGGAACTTCGGATTGAATGGATTTCCTCCCGAGCGCAGAGCGCACTTTCGAGTGCTGTGCGTGCGCGCGTCGAGAGTGTAAATCTGAAGTCAAATCGCGCCGAGTCTTCGCTGCCGCTGCTGTCGTTCGTAAAATATATATAGATCCGCCGCGGTAATGCGGAATAATATAGGGAGACTTTGCGCCGTGAATTTTATTCGCGGCCACGGCGGAATTCGATTAAGGAAAAATTTATAAAATGCTAATCCGCGCGTGGTGTCGAATGAGGAATGATCCCACCGGGCGCGATGGGCAAGCTTTTGATAAAAGGCAAGAGTATAGCTGAGGTTTGACGCAAGTGAAAACATTATTTTACGATAAAAATCGTGTTTATATGATCATTCTCAAGATAAGGATTTTTTCCGTTACCTGCATGTTAAATAGATCTATAATCTGCATGCCACTTTACTTTATTGATCATTTTTAATATTTCTTCTATGGCATTGTCGTAGTAATATATGTTAAAGAAATATAATGAAAAAAAAAAAAAATTATGAAGAAAAGCATGTATTTCTATGAATTCTTTCAGTCTCTTAGGTAGTTTAATACATCATATCACCTTAATAGTTTCAAAAATCGATTTTTTTTTGCATTTTTAAAAAGTATAAAAATTTAAAAATATAATTACAAGTTTTATAATGAAACTTGAATTTTCCGCTATTGATAACTCGTGAAGTACGCGACAATGGGCCGTTCCGCTTTCCACGTATACAATATAGCTGCTGAATCACCCTGCTTTTTTTAACATTTGCTCGCTGACAAACTTTTGCATAGGATCTTTATACTACTGCAAGTATATCAGTGCAAATAGATTTGAGTGTAGAAGCAACAACATTACAGCGACTAGAGTCTTTTCTTATTTACTTGCAAAAATGAAAAGATAAATCTGAGAATCAAATCATCGATCTGAATTTACGAGAAAAAGATCATTTCACGAGAAACGACATAGTTTGTACAACGTTTCACGGTATTTCAGCGGTAAACTGCAAACAACTTCGAAGGACATGTGAATCTTTTATCTAGCTACTGCTTTATTTTTTTTTTTTCGGTTTTTGGAAAACTGTAAATGGTATTAAAGCATTAAACAAATTTTATAAAAACGATGCCTTTACAAAATATTTTGAAAGTGAACTTGCTTTTACATTGACTCTTTACCTCTAGTCGGTCACATTTACGAAATTAATTATCGTTATGTGTTCACTATAGAACAACAACATGCATGGTATCAGAACAATTTTGTAGTAAAAATTACTTTACAGGTTGTAAATGAGTGACAGACTCATATTCTCATGAAAATTACTATAATTTATAGTATACAATTCAGTATTAAATAGTAAAAATTATCAAAATAATAAAAATTATTACTATATTTGTATAATAATTTCCTGTACTGCAAAATTTTTCTCCGTAAAAGTATTCAGACTAATATTCCGACAATATTACAAATGACAAATAAAATTATGAACGATTTTTCAGTATGTATTATATAGCTTAGCTACATTGTGACATTTAGATTCAGTAAAAAATATGCGAAAGTCATTGTAGCTACGTATTTTTATAAAATGTCTACTGAAGAAACTCCCGCAACACACGTATTGTCCCAAAGGTACTGACGCGTGATGCTCAAGCATGTAGCTACTGGGACATTGACATCCTACCAACACCCTCCAGCGGTCGATAAAGAAATATAGTATCTTCTAGAGCCAGTTTACACTGGAAATTGTCATCTAGTGATTTATTGGAAAAGTACGTGGGTTCCAATACGCAAAACAATAATGAAAGTTGTAACTCCTGCATGTGAAACATGTCACCTAAGCACATTAGGTACGGCAAAGCTATTTTCGAAATTGCTACTTTTATACTGCAGCATGTATTTTTAATGAAGGTTTTAAAAGATTATTAAAAATTATTAAGGTTATGAGTGTTAAACTTGGCCGTGAGGCCGATGCGATTCACCGAAATGCGCGACGAGAAACTACTACTTAGACATGGCGCGCCGCTTTACCTCTTAAAGCTCAAGAGAAAGTAGATTAGTTACAAGAGAGTCTAATGCGACAGAAGAGGCTCTGTTTAAGGAAGCTGAAGGTCTATTATATAGAGCAGGTATCATCGATTACAGGTATATAACATTTATGTACAATTTTGTGACATTGAAAACTTTACACTCGTTTTTCTCAATGCCGCGGTTTTTATGCGACGAAAATATTAAAATTTTATTAAAAATTTTGTTAATATTTTTACTTAATTAATTTGTGTTGGTTCCATATTCTAGCCATTTATCAAAAGATTAAGCTCTTTTTGAAATTTTTCTTTCAAATATCCTGTAAGGGAGATATCATCATGTGCGCCACTCTTTTTATAGATACTACATATTTGATACGGAAAATCAGAGAAATGAAAAGACATTTTTTGAAAAGAAAATTGACTATCTAGCTTAAGAATTAATGAAAATAATAAAAGAAACGCATGCTAAAATCTCTTCTGGGTTTTGATAATAAAATTATCAAACAAGTCTTTTTCAGCCGTCAAAGAAAGAGATGATACATGTTAAAACTAAACATTCTTTTGAGGAATATATACTATAGTATGCGTGAAAATCAGTAATTTAAATTCATTTGCAATTCTCTTTGTTTTCTTTAAAAACCCAATTAAAACGTTGTGTTAAAAATAAATGAATAAATGAATGAATATTTTGAAACGGTTTAATTGCTTGGCGTTATTGTCTGAAATAATTTTATAAATATTGTAGCACCCACATAGTACGTTCATATCGAAAATAACTTTGAACGTTATTGGTAGTTAAAAAATTATTCATGTATATATTTCAAGCAATTACGTATGACAAACTTGAATGTAATTCATTTTCACAGCAATACCAATATATTCCGCGATGCGGTTATACGATAACATGCATCACGCGCGAGTATATATAAAAAAGAAACTTTTTGTCCAATTGACGTCAATTGAAGCAAACGAGGCATATTAACGCAAAAGTATCGCACGAACTGACGTGAAACGCGAGAAGGACGCGAGTATATATATTTCACAATGCACGGCAACAATTCGACGACAACGAGTGAAGGTGCGCGCGCGATAATATACCATCATATGCATATTATGATCGTCCAAAAGTTGGCGCGCTCGCGAGCGCTATGCGGATTTTCGCCGCACGCGTATCACGTCACCCGCTGCGTAGTATAATACACACACTGCGGGTAAGTATACGCATCCCTCTCCTCACATTCGTTTTGAATATTTGACGCGCGTAGCGGCGCACTTACGTAGGGTGGCGTGCAATAAATCGCCTGACACCACATCGGCTCCGAGTGGTAGCAGACGCAGAGACTGCAGACCGCAGGTCCGGGGACGTAGAGGAGGCCGTGTCGCACCGTGCCGCCCTGGAAATCCGTGCAGTTCTCCTCCAGGCCGTCTGCAATCGGAGAAAAAAAAGGAGAGAGTTGAGAGAGATTGAGGAGGGGGGCAGAGAAGCGAGATCGGAATTTTACATGAGGCATGACGCGCATTTCTTTGATCTTTAAAAGCACGTGCAAAAGTTTTCTTCAGGGATGCGCTAAACTGACCCATATATACACTCATACTTGTTCCGAAGAAATGATGCAGAGCGCTCGAGACATAATAATACTTTTAGCGCGAAACATTGCTTCTCGATTCTGTTTGGGCACAAAGGTGTTGCTTATACTTACATTAAAGTTGCGCGTGCGTATCTAGTTTCGGAATAATGATATACTCGGCCGTTTTACACCTGCATTCGCGTGAATAATGAGGTACCGCAAAGTAACTTTCTGCTCTGTTAACTAAATCGAAAACTCTGCAACATTATCGTCACAAGAATAAAATACTTGGTTCATTTACATTTTTTATTACTTTCTTCGTACAAGTATCTAGAATTTATAGAATTAGTTTTATTCCTAATGCTATCCTCAAGTTTTATTAATTAATTTTTGTTCTTTATTTTCAAATGCAATTCTGTATGAGATTACTTTATTCGCGAAAAACGACTATACCTTGGCTCGAATTTCTACAAAGCGTCATCGTCTAAACAACTAATTTCGTTTAAATAAAATTTCCGCATTTAGAGTGTTTGATCTGCTCTCCGCGTCAAATGTAATTTTCAATCTGGGTCAATTACAATGGAAACAAACAGCAGTATACAGCTTAGTTTTGCGTCCATTCGGTAAATGAAAAAATTCTTTTTGACACAACAGGCCCTGTTATTAAAATGAATATAGACTAATCCTCGCGCTATACCAAAGACTTTTTCTACTTTCTCCAATCCTTTATTTTATATATCCTTTCATTATTACCTTATTGCTAGACTTGCAAATAAGCGAATTTTCTATCCCCCCCTGTCTTTTAGCTATAGCCGAAGAGTCAATAAAAAGAAACGATCGCGAATCGGAGCCCTTGACACTGCCGCAGAGTCAATAACCATAAAACGAAATTATCAGAAAATCAGAGGCCTTGACATCGGCCGCCTCGCCGTGGCGCGACAATGAAAGAAAAAGCAAGATAGAAGCCCGCGCGATATCGCAATCGAATCGGCCCTATATACTTTCACCCAGGGCTAATCACCTGTTCTCACGAGGAGCAGCAGCAGACTCGTGAGGTAAAAACAAGTGCGGGCCATCGCGTCGATTTCGCTGACTGGCGTAGCTTGTGCACAGGAAGATCTGTCAGTCCGCTCGTCAAGTCCACGCCTTCGTGGATAATCGAGTCGCGCGTGATGGAGTGGCAGCTGAGACCTCAGTTGCTTCTCCGATCCTGCTGCTGGCGGTGCTGGTGCTGCGATTTCCTCGGCGAGGCGGGCGCCCCTGCGTTGCCTGCAAAAACCGACAGCAATGGCAAGGTGAGAGCATATATTTATGACCGCACTGTTGCGTGCGTGCAGCAGGCGACTGACTTTGGAGACGCAGTGCGCGTTTGTCATTGAGTCGGTACATAGGTATATAGTAAAAGAGAGAGACAAAGACAACTTTGAGCGCATTACGCGGTGCACACGAAGGGCGGGAACTAGCCGAAGGAAATAACGATTATATATAGATGGGTGAAGGGGTATTAGTATACGTGTCTGTGTATGTGTGAATATGTGGGCAGGTCAGGTGCTTCGTGGCCAAGGATAAATTGCCCGAAAACAATTAACCCGCGATGCATTTGGCTCGGCCGTCGGCACATTAAGCGCAAGTCGGCGAAAGGAGGATTATTTGGGTGCACATATTCGCGCGCGAGGAGATGTTTTTCCTAATTGAAAATTTTTGCCCATTTTCTCATGCATTCATTTTCATATATATATTCTTGGATGTGTTAAATTTCAATTCGGATTATTTTACGGTCGGGACAGGCTTCTAATGTATAATGGAAAAGTTGTTTGTTGTAAGATTGTTATACAATGAAATATGAAAAGTTTACGTGGCCCTTTGTTTATCAGAGGGTGATTGTGAACTGTACGATGTTGATAAGTGAAAAGTTGAAAAGAGCGAAATGACTGATTGGTTTACATTTAATCTGTAAGAAATTTAGAACTAAGCTTTTGTTAGAATTAAAAAATAGGGTTAAAAACACCGAAATAACTTGGTTTATATCTAATCTGTAACGTGAGTGTAAAACTTATATCGGTAACATATTAAACTCAAATGAACGTATAAATATTAGGTAGATAAAATGTGCAACAACTATGCCTAATAGATCTTAGTCTATAGAAAAGCAATATTATTAAACAGGTTTCTTGGCTCCTTATTAGTCAATTTATGTGGCTAATTTCATTTTATGTTTTCATAAAAAAGATAAAAGCGCGAGCGTGCACGAAGACTTAATGACGCGCACTTCTTTAAAATATGCTTATAATCAGCAGTTATTTATTTTAAAGATTTTCATAATTATTTTCACTTGTTCACAGTATTATTTTTTGTGTTCATCGGAACCGATTCATTTGTCGAGTATTAATACAACCAGTTTTTAATATTTTACTACTTAAGCTAAAGCTAATTCTAATGTTGCGTTCTCTAATTTTTTTTCTAGTAGAAAATATACCATAGTTTAAAGATGTTTTTTATCTTTTCTTAAATATGATTATATAAAAACAAAAAATTTTTTTGGGTTACTTTTTTGCAGAATGTACACTATAGTTTGACTTTATAAATTTTATTTTTTAAATATTTCTATAAAAATGCGAAGAAAATTACGACTTCGAGTTACTGCTTTATAGGTAGAATTACTTATAATGTATATGAAGGGTTCACGGAAAAAGGAGGATTGTTTTCTTTTTAATTTTTAGTTAACTATGGTTTGTATATATGTATTAATTAATACTACCTGGATCACGTTTCATCACCAATTCACAAAATGTTCTACAAGCAATCAATTAGCACATGTAGATGTATACAATATCATATAGTTGACTAAAAATTTTCAAAAATTGACAATCGTCCTTTTTTCTTGAACCCTTTATTTAAAATGATAAAAGCAGAAAATATTATGATAATTGTAAAGTTTTTTTCTCGGTTTTGTAGATATAATTTAATAATTTTGATTTAAAATGTCCAATTACAACTAATAAACATTGTTAGTCTTAGCTGCCTTGGCTCAAATTTGCACGTACAAATATAGAATTGAACTAAACTCAACTAACTAGGTATCATCCAATTATATATAGCAATTTGTACTTTCCATCGATGAGCCAGTTTCAACTAAACGAGAATAATTGTTTTACAAAGTAATAGCAGAAAGTTTGAAATTATAACATCTTTATGATGATGGTCTTCTTAAAGGTATGTATAATTAACTGATCGATCAGTGTATTTCAAAATACTTATAATAAAAAAAACGCTTCATCCAATCAGTTTTCAAAAGTGTAATGACTGAATAATTTCTATATTTGACCACTTTTTTATATACTTTCATTTATTAATGCTGCAAAATTATCTTTGTACTACTTTCAGTAAACTCAAATATTTTCATTCGTGAATGTGTTTATAAAAAATATTTATTAAAAGAAAAATTGTTTACTGATTCACGTACAGCAACTAAAATAAAAATCAAACAATTTTTATGAAAGATTTTTATGGACAAAGCAAAGAGCGAAGGACATATGGGCAAATCTATAATACTTTTAAATTTTGTGTGACTATTGTTTTAAAGTAATTTACTGCTCCTATTCAAATACAGTGCTAAGCACATTAAGGGGGCTAGACATCTTTTTTTCTGAAATAAAAAAGTCATATTTTAATACATAAATATAAACTAATTATATCCC
>UXGD01001666.1:0-32340 GCA_900474315.1 Torymus auratus
ATAAATGGAACAATATTAGATCATAGTAAAATACTTTTATTATATCGTTAACTACATTACTCTTAACTGCATGTATTACTTTTAATTATATAACATAGCAAACTTTGTCTTTGTTTTCTAGTCTATTATCTAATATAGTTATTACTACTGTAGTATTTAATGATAAAAACTAATTTTGTTGAATTTAAATTGCCCAAATGTTATTGCAGTGACAAAACCATACAATATTTTTTGTAACACATGCACGATTTTCGTAATTTTTCGACCTAAAAAGAGGTCCTAAAGTGACTTTTTTTTGACCGATTGGATAAAAAAATAACATATTTGCCCAGCGGGCGCAAATGGATCCGCTACTCTAAGATTCTGTAAGATCGCAAAAATTCAACTCAATCCACTATAAATTTGTGAATGCATTATATAGTTAATTTCGTATACATTTCAAATTATTTTGATTTCCAACTGCCTTGTGTATGACTCGAATTGCCCAATCTTCTCTCCGACTCGCATAAATAAAAAAGTCCTGTCATGTCTTCGTTAAAGAAAATACGACGTGTAACACGGGAAGAAAAGCTATTTCAGAATCGGGTGAAATTGCGCTAGAATCAGCTCAGTTACTTCCCTTATTGCACAATGTATACTATTACTATCATAAAACTTCCTCTATGAGGAAGCAAAATAAAAAACGGAACACTGCGTGTATTAAATTTTTTTTTTTATTTTAATAGATAAAAGAATATTTATAATGCTTATAATTTATAAAAATTTATTAAAATAATAATCACGTGGAAAAAAAGCAAAAATAAAGTAAAAAAGAAATCGGGAAACGTGGGACAGGAAAGCAATAAAAAGTCAATCGTCAAAACGCATTTTTATTTATTTATTATTTTTTTTATCATATCCCATATCAGCGTCGTGAGAAAGTCGCGCGGCGCGCTCTCGTCCGGAGCGCCAGCCGCGCGAATTCCCGGCGCCGATCGGGCCGCTTTTTATTTTATACACAATATCTGTTGTTGCTGTTTATTTTTTTTAATCATGTTATTTTCTTGTCGCTAAACATACACATCATCATTGAAGGGGAATCGAACGATTGAACCACGGATAAAACGGGCGCTTTGCGTTATTTATTATTATTTTTTTTTTGTTTATTATTATTTTTCTTCTTCTTTCGTCGCCGCCGGGAAGCTTCGAGGAATATACAATATAAGGAATCACCGTATCGTCATCGTTATTACTCCACTCAGAAGGATATTTCGAATATTTCTGGATTTTTTTCTTGAAACTCGAAGCGAGCTCGCGCGAGAATCGGCGTATATATATTTTTATGGTATTTATCACGCGTCATGGTACATATATATGTTGGTACATACGTATATGCGGTATACTTATAATATTTTATACGAGAATTTTTCGTTCTTCAATTTCGCGGGTTGGGAATATTCGTCTCGTCGGCGCACTTTGGCGCGCGCGCTCGCTTTTACAATGTTAATTAACATCGATAATACACATGTACATTATTTAACTGCATATAAACGTACAAAATAGGTTTAAAATCGCTATTAAATATACGTGTGACGTTTGCGCGCGAATATAATGACACATGACGTACGTATATATTTTTTTCATAATTCTCCAGCGCTGATTTAATGACTGTGAAATTGATGCGTAATTTTCACTCTTTCTCTCTACTCTTTTTCTCTCGCGTGCATTGCAATTTTGTGCTTTCTTAATTTGGTTCATTCTCTCTTTTTTTTTAGATTTTCGGCTTTTTTTGAGGCTGCTCGAGCATGTGTGTTGATCGGATGACTTTTTCGACGATAATGTGTGTATAATACGCAGGCGTGACACCTTTTTCAAAGGCGTCGAACGCCGCGTTAGAACAATAATATATATATGATGATATGTCACTTAAAGTTACACACACACTTTTTTGGTTTCAATAAGTATCCGTCGATATCTAATAAAATTCCTAAAAATTCATTATCTCTCTAACATCAATAAGATCTTACAAATATATTCTATACCCGAAGATACCGTCGTTATTATTATTATATTTATATAAAGACCTGAAAATGCATATGAAAAAATGCAATATATAACACACACGCACACACCAATGGAAACAGGCTTATTTATTGCAACTCCGAGCGCAAAGTATAACATAAAGCGCAAAAATCGGCGTATATATAATAAGTATATACGCACGTAATCGAATGCGTAGAGCGTGCAGCGCGACGAAAAATTAGCCTCCTATATATACCTATACGCATACACACAGCACTGCAACTATACAGTATGATAGTATAGGAGCAGTACAACCTTCGATTGGATTCGCCCTGCGCTCTCCGGAGATCCAATTATCTCGGTCGCGCGGGCGCTCTCGCTCCGGAGAGCCAATCTTCGACGGAGCCAGGGCGCGTCCAGTCGGCCGATGTATATACACATATACAAAGGACGGCTCTCTCATTTGCATCGCGCGCGCGCGCACCCGCGACGCTCGATTACGCGCAGTTCTCGTGATGTGTCACACTCGAGCCGGTAAAACGCATAATATGTATATATATGCATGCCACATCGATGCGCCGCGCAGCGTAATACAAGAGTAATATAAGAATTGTATTCATATATATCAATACGTCGATGACATATGTAATAAGGTTTATAACGGTACAATGTAAGGGTATATATATAATCGTTGTCGGTTCAGTTATGCGCTTCCGGTTTTTGTGACGGGTTATTGGATCGTACAGAGTGAGCTCTCGGTTTGTATAATGATATATATATAATAACGTATTGCTTGATTCATCTTACCGGGTTACACGGCCTGGACTTATGTACGGTATACATATATAGGTTGACGATGATCGGTTTCTTTCCTTTTGCCTTATTATGTATATATTAATATTTGTTTCTTTTTCTGGTCGTTTTATTTATTTTTTTTTTGTCATTTCCTTCCTCTACACGCGCTCAGGACACGATCCTTCAAAATCTCTTTTTCCCCCCTCAAAATTTACTCCATACCATCCTCTTTAAAAAAAAAGGGAAAGTCAATTTTGCCCAACAAAAACCCTGCTAAATAACCCTCTCACCAAAAAATACACACCCGCACCTGTATCTCTCGACAGGCAGGTTGAATTCCTCGGCTGACAAAAAAGGATCGTTATCCCTCGCGCGCGTATACGTTGGGAAAGGGGGGTTTTCAGCGCCTCGTGCTGTCTGTGTACATATACATGGTATAAAAAAAATCTTCACATCATCGTCAACGTTCACTCGCGCGCGAGCGTCCGCGCCCGCCCGCGCGCGCGTTTTCTGCACACGACGATCTATTTTCCTCTCCGCACCTGTACACATATATATATATATACAGGCTCGCTTACGAAAAAAAAGAGGAACGAACGTGTGCTGCAGTAGATACGAGCGCGCGCGCGCGCGTTTGGGAGTTTATTGTTCACTCTCGCGCGCTTGGGTTGGTAGGGAGTAAGTAGTAAAAGTAAAAGTTGTGCGCGACCGTAAAAATTTTGCGATTTAATTAATAATAAAGTGACTCTGTGTGTCGGTGTGTGGGTCTGTGGTATGTTGTACGTATAACGTTTATTGTTATTATTTCTCGTTTTTTGTTTGTAACCTTAAACAACCCTGTAATATTGCTTTACGACGCTTTTACGAGTATAAACATAACGGCCGTCGCCGTGCGCTGTATACATATACTTTTCGCCTCTTGTGCTCCTCGCGAAAATTTCCACTCGCAGGTGGGATACAATATACCTAACATATTCTCGTAATCGTGGGTGTATAATATATAAACGTAGTACAATGTATCGGTATCGCCTCTATGCATATTACATATAGTTTTTCAAACTATATACCGCCGTAGCTTCAGACATTCCAGCATCCGCACGCAAAAAGAACACATCACTCACTCACTAAAAAAATGGAGAAACCGCCGATCGAGCGATTTGCTTTGTTATACACACGCGAGTTGACATCGAAGAGAACACGAGCGCAAAGCAAAAGAGCCCCATTAAAGGGCCACCGGAAACGCTTATCGATTCGCATTATACACGTGCGGTAGCTGCAGCAGCCATTCGTCATCCGCGCGTATATAAGTGAAACTGATTAGCGCCGGGGTTTGCGCTCTCGTTCTATACCTCCCTCGTCATTGACTGCGACGAGCAATCGAAGGCGGCAGCCACCCTCCCCGTCATAATCGAGAGCTCGCGATCGATCGGCGTACCTACATGTATATAGTGATATTCGCGTGTGCGAAACGGGCTGACGAATTAGTACTCCTACTACTACTGCGCGTCGTGTATACCGGGGCTCGGAATTTTTCGGAGCTGATTGCGGAAACGTATACACACACGCGCACGCGCGAACTGACTTTTTGATCTGGTTCCAACGGGGAATTGTGTGTGTGTGTGCATACGCGCCAGACGTTTGAAAAATTGCGCGCCTGAGCGCAGCTGGCCGATGACTCGTGGAAATGCATTTTTCGTACATTTGCCGCGAGGAATAAAAGCTCGCGTGCCCGCTGTGTGTTTTCTTTTTAGATCAGCTGTGATATGCGCGCGGGCGTGCGTTTACAAAAAAATTGCATGCCACGGAGAGTTAGATTGTTGCGGGTACGGGTTAATGAGATCAGTTAATAGTTTATTCGTGGAAACGCGGTAAAAGCTTCCGCGTGCGGGAATGAATTTGACTTTCTATATAGAAGTTTGTGTATGTTCCGCGAATTCACTTTGCTCCAAAGAATTACGAGGGACACACCCGCGCGCGTTTCGTTAGAATAATTTTATTTTAAGAGGTCTGAGAATGGCTGAAGGGTGCCAAACTGGCTCTGACTCATATCTCCTTTATAGCTGAGAGAATGCTGTTGCTTCATGTTATGTTTTGGGAGGGTAGAAGAGTCTGTTGGCATATTAGATCGCGAGGCAATTAGAAGATAAAATAAGTTTAATCAAATCTTTGATGGCTTGACTTACAAGTATAAAAAATCGTATGAAGCTTATATTGGCGATATATAAACGTGTATGAACGTTATATTAATATCTCAAAATGAAAATTCATTTGCTTGATCGCTTGTCTACTGCGAATTTCAATTTCTATTACAGCTCATACAATTTTTTACACTCTGCAGGCATATAATATCGTGCTCACTAATTAAACATCATTCATTCGTTAAACAAATTAAAAAACACGCATATAAGTTTCAACCCCGAGAAAAATTGCATTCTCACTCAAAATGTCCTCGTTCTCCAAACCAAGAACACTTCAAGCAGCCACTAACAATTCCCTCGAAATAAAAACGCGCGCATGTGGTTGCGCAACCAATACTTTTTTACTTTTACAATTCTCATTAAAAACCCAATTCCCCGGTGGTGTCGTAACCTTTAAAACAATTACGCGGCCCACTAAAGATCCATTATCATTAACGAACACCATTACGCGGCCGCCGCTTAAGGGCCCGACTCGAATTTCCTAATTTCCTATGCCGCGCTAAAAAATAAAAATTTCCCTACCTTTGAAAAAAAATCCGACTAATTGCTTCCCTACCGACGCTGCCACTGCTGCTGCTGCACAATTGAAAAGTCCCTTCGAAAGAGAGAATAATATATATAGGTGGATAAACCGCTGTTGTTGTTGTTGTTGCGTCATTTCTCGCGTAATTGCCGCACGCGTATAACTTTAATTGTGAAAGGCGAGCAAGCACGCGCGTAAATATAACCCCTCACCGCGCGAACAATGAGAAGTTTCGCGGCGGGGATTTTCTAGCGCCTCCCTAAATGCACGAGCTTCGCGTTCTACGAATAGAACACGGAACTTTCGTTAAAAGTATAAAGCCGGAAGACATAGCGAGCGCGAGAGAAAGATCGTAATTTATTATTGCTTTCGCGCTCCGTTATTTTTCACGGATACGTGTAATATCGCGCGAGTGCTGCTATATTGGGGACGATGACGCGACGAAACTGCCAGAGGGAAGCGCGACGTTTTATCGAAAATGATTAGAGGAGAGGAGCGATTTGATGCTTATCGCATGCTCGCTCGCGAGTGGTACTTCGTCTCCGTCGGGCGCGAGACGGCGCAGACCGATTTGAATGAATTGTCAGTGTCGTGCGCACGTGTACGTACCTATAGTGCCACGGGAAATGGGCGAACTTCCCGTGCCGACGCGGAAATATATTTTACCAATTACGCGGGAGATGTAGGAACACGTGAATCGGCGATTTTCTTTGCTTCTTTTTTTTTATTTTTAAATGAAAAATCGCGTGCTGTTGTATACGACGCTGAGAGAATACGCTGTTTTTCACGGTTTTGAATAATTGATTGTTGGGGTTTCGGCTTTTATATGAGGGAAGCGATGACGAGCGCGAGTTTTTGAATATAAAAAAAAAACGAAACGAAATAAAGTATACAGTCATGGCTATTAAATTGAATTAAATTTAGAATCGTCTATCGCACGTGATGTATATACCTATATAAATAATGCAAAATATAATCCGCGGATAATGGATTTCGTAGTTTGAAATATTATTATCGATTTCAATTATACCTTATACCATGATTTTACTTTTCGATAAATGTAATTAACAAGCACAAGATACAGAGTACTGAACGCGTGTTTCCATTACACGCGTAAATAATTCATCGCTTAATGCGCGAGCTTCTATCAGCGAAATGTACAAAAACAAATTAACCCAAATTATATATATAGAACGTCAACAAATTTTCATAAGTAAACAAAATCCCGCTCCGTTTTGCCCATAAACTTTCTCTCTCTCCCTCTTCTTCTTCGTGCAACAAAAAACATCCATCCCTTAAACGTCCAATTCAAAAACAAATCCCCGCGATCTGCATATTTCCTGCGTGTATAAAACGCGCGAGGTGCCGCGGCCAATTTTCCCTTTCCTCCGCTCCGAACACTAACCGGTGGATAATGAAAATCGCTGCGCTCCAATCCTCAAGGAGAGAGAGAGAGAGTGTAAAAAAAGAAATCTGTTTCCCTGGCGCGCACGTGCACGGGCGAGAGCTCGCGCGTCCGCTCCCGCGCCAATAAAGCAAGAATCGCCCGGGGGAGATTAAAAAAGGAAAAATAAAAAAATCTCTTTCTCTCTCACACCTGTGCGCGTAGCTCTAGGTATACGTATAATATATATAGGTATAGAGCGACGCGAACGCGGCGAAGCTCTCTCGAATGGAAAAATCTGGAGTATCAGTGCGGGTAATCCCGCTGAAAATTTACAGCTGCACACTCGCAGCAGCAGCGGCGGCGGTGGCGGTGGCACCCAGTCGCGGGGATTGCGGGCTTTCAAAGGTGGGTCCCGTGGGATGTTTGATCAATAGGAAGCGAGGCGCGATCGATACGTATGTACGCGTATACCAGTGTATGTGTGTGAGAACGTAGGTATATATACTATACGTGTACATTTTCAGTGGCAATTTCATATAGCGCGTAAGAAGAGGATTCCTAGATTCGCGAGGAGCTGCGCTGCAAGTGCAACGGGAAAATTTTCCTCTCTGTTCTGAAGCGCCACGACGAAGTTTCTTTTTTCCCCTCCGCATCTGCACGTTCTATATGCGCGTACATAGCTATGTATACTCGTAAAAGGGGATGCGCCATGCAATCGCGCTTAAAAAACGTCATACAAAATTTTTCTTCTTTCTCCCTTTGCGGTGTTCATCGCGGTGTGTGCAATGTGGGGTTACGTAGCGTCGCGGGTTATTTAACACTCGTAATATACCGTTCTTTCTTCGACTACTTTACGTATAGGTATATAGAATTGAATGGCTAGAGAGGATAATTTATTACTGGATTATATAATATTGAGAGATGCTTTTTTCTTTAAAGAGAGAATTTTTCTATTTTTTTTTGTTTGGACTAGAGAGAAACAGGAACGACACGTCGTATTTATATGCAGTTAAACAATCGATACAGAGACAGGAATAATTATCGCGTCTTCTCACGATTAATCACTACGATTTGCAAAAATCGAACAGGGAAAACAATTCTAATGGATAAAGACGAGACTTACTTACGGAGTAAGGAGACACTGGTCAAAAACGACCTTTGTATAACGCGATAGACGACGTTTTTTTTTGCTTTTTTCCCTTCTTCCGCTCCGTTTCAACACCACTATAATAACAGTTTTTTTTGCAACGTTTTTTTTATTCCTTTTTTCGATATTTAGAGAATTGGACGAAGAAACGTGGATTTCTCTTAGAGATATATCTATTTACAAACACACACATCACGGAATATGAGATTAATCCTATTATAAAAATAAGAAAATAACGAGTAACAAGGGATTTCCTTTTTCTTTTTGTCGAAATTTCATCAAGCGCGTCGCGCGCAAAAATGACACGAACGGCAGATTTCACTTGAATACTTGCGCGCCGCACGTGATCACCTAATTCTCGCAAGCGTTTTTCCCGAGTATCGCGAAAACAAAGAAACTCGCGCGCGACGCTCGCGAAAATATATATGTTACATAATCTCTACGCACGCGAATGTACCATATTCGTAATAATAGTATACATAAGGAGAATAATAAGGATTTGACGCTGGTGAATACGGCTCTGAGATCGTTTTGCGAATTAGGGGCATAGTCTATTACACGCGGGGCGTAATAATTCCGTTGACGCGCCGCTCATTATTACACGTTATACATATACATATATATACGAAAAAGGTTTAAAAAACGGGCGCGCGTGAGTATAATAAAAAAGTGGCGCCCTGTTTTAAAGCTTCGCCTCGCGGGCATTCTCGCGCGCAGTTAAACACGACGGTTTAAAAAAGAGAAAACGAAATGACATTAAACACGCTAATATTATTCCTAGAGATTCCTTAGTTTTGTTTCTTTTCCTTTCTTCCTTTCTCCCATTTCTTTTTTTTTTAAATACTGTCTGTAAACTTTTGTTTGTTCGATATCCAATTCTCTCCGAGCTTCTTTCTTTCCGCTTTTCTTCCATTCTATTCCGGTGTTCTAGCCCGCGCGCGATGCTTCTTACTTTCGCTCGCTCCGTTGGTGTAAGTATTCTCCGTGTGTGCGTCTCATCACTTCGTGTATAGTCTTGTGTGTGACTCGAGTCGCGCGCACTTTTTTTTCCCTCTGTGTGTTGCTCACGTTCGATCGTATATGTATATGGTGGGGTGTATGTGTATTAAATGTAAATGTTTTCGCGTTTTTTTTGATAATTTATATACTATTTACACAATACACGTATATAATTTAATAAAATTTAGATCTAGACGAGCGCGTATACGATACGCCTTACAATGTATATATTATATAATGTATATCGATTCAAGTATGCCTCGTACAATGTATAATATATATATAATGTATATATTTATATAACCTTTTTTCCCTTTTATTGTATATTGATATGTACCAGTGGTAAATATACATAATAAATTATTATTAAATACTCTCATTATGTATGTACGCTCTCTAGGCTTGCTCTCGTTAAAACTAGTGATATGTATCGCGATTTGCTCTCTTCCACTCCGCTTCTTTTGAACTGATATTACTCTTTGATATGGCCCTGCCTACGCGTGAATCAGGAACCGGGCGATGAAGAAATTGCGCGTTTCTACAAATTTTCAAATATATATACTCGTTTTTTTCTCTCTTCTTCGATTTTGTTTTTATTTTTTAAGCTCGCCATTGTTAGCTGTGTAATTAGAATGTCACATTACATCCGTGCAAGTCTATTGTTTTTTTATTGAAAAATAATATGTTTATTGTTTGAAGTACTATAGAGTGGTAGTACGCTGTATCTTTGTAATTAATTCGAAGAACACGTTTCCATTGTGGTAGAATAGTGGAAGATTTTCAATTTCAATGAAAGCGATCATTATTATATAGGAACTTTAATACTACACTTATAATCAGATTCAATTTAGCACAGCTAACCATAGCCAAGCTTTTCGTCTCTCGATATATTTCATTTTGATTGAAAAATATATGTACATATATTTGTTTTTTTTAGGTAAATAATCTCTAATCTTTTCATAGTAACGTCGTTTCAGGGGTCGAAAAAGTAACGAGGAGACACTTGATAACTCGAATACAAATTGGAAGTCATTATGTAGCAAATTTGAAAATATATTTATATATATACAACCAATGGCGTTATAATGACATAATATCTTATAATAATACGAAAATATCACGATTTCTCACAGATAAGATTTTGAGTGATTCTCTGCACATTTGCTTTATACACAATACAAGTCAATTACTTTAAACGCGAAGAATATACACGTATATATAAAAAGCGCAATACAGCTTCATTAAAACCTTTTATCGTAACGAATTATCGCTGTCTCATACCGCGCGCGCACTTCGCCACTTTCGATAGACCAGATGGAAATCTATCCTCGAAAGCATCGTTCCCGCGCCGTTTTATCGCCGACACATATCAGCCACGCGCGCGCTAGGGGCAATAGGTAATGCCCATCATTTTCTGACTCTTCAATACACGCGCACGTGGCGAAGCTTTTTTCCATTATATACTTATATACGAAAGCGCCGACACGTGCCTCCAATAACGAACGGAAGCTCACTCGTGTTGACCCTTGAGTATACTCGAATTAAATGCGGAAAATATTTCTATGTGTTATATTATAAAAGAACTTCGTGTTATACGAAGAAGAAAAATAAAAAAAAAGGTCGGCAAAAATTGACAAAAGTACTTATGCCGGTTTCGCATGACCGAGCGGCTTTCGTAATTTCCATAGGGTTGATTTGTGAAAATCCTAAACAACCTATGAAATTTCAAGCGTCACGCGACTACCGCCTGTATATGTATATGCACGGGCAACCTGAATTTTTACCGAGTACTTTTGTTGTTTACTGTCGAATCAATAAGAAAAGCAATTTGCTTGTTTATGTTCGGCAGTTCTTTTTTTCTGTCGGGTTTATGCTGAGCCGAGCGATTTTTTGCTAAATAACGAATAAAATCTTAATTGATTGTTAAACAGTAATAAGTATAAGGGCTGTCGCGTGTAAAGCTGTACTTTATAACGGCAATACAATTTTTTTTATAATTTCAGCAATCTAAATCTGTTTTACGATTCTGTAATTTGGTGCATTAAAGCGTCGTTCCGTTAGATGCTTTCTCGAGATAGCGCGCGCACACTAGAATTTTATTATCCGTCTTTTTATTGTATAATAATGAAGCACAGAAATGTTCTTATAACTCGGCAATATATATATAGCAAAGGAATTATTTGAGAATTATTTTCCGTGGAAATTCGAGTAAAATATTTCGATACGAGCGAGCAGATAATGATCGTTCGTAATTTGATAAGTTTAATAAATATCGATCGACATAAGTGTCACGTTTTAATAAGTTTACCCTCGTTACTTTTCCCCTTTCTTCCGTGCAATTAAATCGACGCGGGCTGGCCTTTTATTTATTCTTCACACATTTCTTGTTTCATACATTAACGCGTAGCTTTTTCTTATATGACTAGGCAGAATTCATGATATGTTCCGTTTCATTGATCACCAATGGTTACCTTAATCTAATTACGCGCGCGATAATTTCGCAATTTTCTAGACGTCGAATACTTTCTTAATTTGATGATAGTCTTGTAAATTGATTAATACAAGAGATTGCACAGTTATAAATAAGCATATCCATAATAATGGAATAATAATGTTTTGTCCGATTCTGTCAATTCATTTGTTCGTTTCGATAAAGAATGTAACGTGATTATCAACTGATAGTTTCTAGGTAAAACATTTATCTAAAAATTTTCAAGGTAGAACGAATGAATATATTATAGTGTAATAGAGTGTTATTTGTGTGACCATTTCGATCACTGCAATGTTTGTAACAACCTATATAAAAGTTCCACGTAAACATCGTATTATCCTAGTTAATGAGGAATACATTGATAGTAAAAGCATATTTCGTGGATTTATGCATTTAATTTAAACATTTACGACTGTTATAAATAACAAACTATCTATAAAAATTGAAATCTTTAACAGAATTTAAAATATAATTGTATATCTTAAATAATTATTCATCAGAAGCAATATCAACGTTTTTACTATATAATTATTCATGACAAAGTAGGGGTTTTTTTTTAAATTTAAGCTAATATTCTGATTCTGCGACTTCGTCGTGAGAAATTTTGCGACCATTTCAGTTTGTAATTTTATTACATAATAAGAAGCTAAGAGGATCTAAAACTTTGTAAACGTACTCCAAGAATGTAATAAGAAACTCGATATAAACTCAAAAAAGTAACACTAAAGAAGAGTCCTTAAAGTTCACAAATGTTTGCCCAGACAATTGGATTTTCCTACGAGATTATTTTTAGACTCAAAAAAAAAAGAAGATTTAAGACGTACGTCATTTTCCTGTAAATAATTTTATTAAATTTTTGAACGAATTTTTTTTTAATTTTTCAAGCTGCAATACAATACTGCTTTGATACAATAATCTAAACCGGGATAATGCACAATTCCACTATATCTTTCTTATTTTTTTTTATAGAAAACCAACAACCAAGTACCTCACCTACTTCAGCATTGAATTTCGAATCCCGAACAAAGCGTATAAGTACTTGTTTTCCGATTAAATCGCGCCTCACCATACCAACCTTTGATCCACTCGCTCAACAACCAAGTTTACCCCTGGAGCTTCTATCACCAATCGAAAAGTCCCTCTCTTACGTACCTCGCGCTCTGCAATATTAAAAGATCGCATTGAGACAAATTGATTTTCTCTCTCGCGCGACATACTCTCGCGGGGCGAAGGCCATGTCGCGCAAGCCTCCTTCGAGAAACTTTCAAGTGCAAGTGCACAGAGAGAAGAAAGGATCTCCTCGCGCTTGCACCTTCGTCGGCGCAATTGTTGCGCGCGCGCCTCCCTCTTTTGACACTCCGGCCGGCCTCGCTGCAATATTCAGGCACTTTCTATACATATATATACCCTCAAAACTGAAGAAGCAGCTCCGCGCAATTTTCCGAGATAAGCCGATTACCTCGGCCATTGGGAATTGTTAATGTTTTCCTCGGGTTTTCGAGATGTAATAAGGTTAGGTGCGGGTGAAAAAGGAAGCGAGGAAGAGAGAGAGAGAGGCTGTTGTAAAGTGGGAGCGCTGACGCGTGCGGAGGACGAGACTTACTTATTTCCCTTCGCGCGCGAACGAGGTCCTCTCTCTTTGTTGATCTTACTCGAGGAGGAAGAGACTTAGGGGCGGAGCGCGCAGCACACACACAGAGACGGCGAGGTAATGGAATTTTCAGTGACGTTGGAAATTAAGTTGACGAATCAACTCTCTCTCTCTCTCTGCGAGGCTGTGGTGCGCGCTTGCCTTTTTTACGTTCCGCGATGAGCTCGCTCTCTTTGCGCGCGTGTGTTGACGCTCGCAGCGACGGTCGGAAAATATTTGGGCAAGGCTCGCTCTGTGACCGGGGATTGGCGCGTTTATAATTTTGTTTTCGTTTTTGTTATGCTGTTAGATAAAATGTATAGCGGGGTTCAAGAGTCTGGGCGAAACATTCTTTTTACTTGTTAGTGGAGCACGTTTATTCAAATTAGGGGAAAAGGAAATTTATGTTTTTATTAAAAAATTTAGTTAGAGAAGGAAAAATAAACGCAGGAAATAGGCTAACAATTTTTTTTTTATGTATTTAAAACTTTTTTATACTAAATATAAATTATCTTCTCGATGTCTTTGATCATATATTTTGATTTCATTTCTTTTTTTTTCATTCGAAGACACGTTTCACTATACAAAATATCTTTTGACCTCGCACTATATTCAAATTTGGAGCGAAATTTTGGCATCTCTACTTAGTCTATGCAATAATAACATTATATACTATACCTATAAATTTAATTTAGACTCTCTATATCGTTATACAAACTGGTCGCAAAACACTCGTGACGAAGAAACGAGAACCTCGTAAAACAAATCCCTATATATTATAGAAGATTTCAATATACATATATATACCCGCGCAAAAGTTGACGGCATTCGCGATTCACGAATCGACAGGACGATGATTACTTACGTGCTAATGATATGTTGATTCGAACCCCCAATGTCTCATATCCCACCCGAAAACTCTTTACCGTCTATACAAAAAAAGAACAGTCGTTGACGGCTCGTCCGTGCGATCATAAACTGTTTTCATTAGCGTATAATAACTATGTATTAATCGTGAAACAGACAAAAATGCATTTTTAATTCTCACTCAGAATATAATCTCATCCACACGAATTAATGTGTATTATAGTGTAGTTCGTTAATCTAGAATAATCTTATACACGCGTCGGGCGGCGAAGACTCGGGAATATGCGAAGCTCGAAGGCACGAAGAAGCTCTGCGCTCGTTTTCCTTTTGCACCGTATCCTGTAGCGATCGCGTGTGCAACTTCTTCTGGCATGGCTTAGTCTCCCCGGTGTATTTCTCGCTTACGTTTTTCATGAGAGAATAACGATCTATGTACGGGGTTTCGTGAGTGTACGTGTATATAATGTATGTGTGTTTGTTAATAGTAAGGACAGTGAGTGCACGCGGTATACTGAGATCAAGTTATTTTAAGTCTCTTGTATTTTTGATGAAAGTTGTAAAAATTTTAATTCCATCATTCTTAAAAGCCAAATTATACCGAATCTAGAAGTGTATAATTTTATCGTTGCGTTACCTGATTAGGATACAAAATTGATTTCGTAAAATGTTGATAAACTATGTTAAAGATATTATGAAACTATTATGTTTTAAAAATGTAAAGGGAAATTGTAATGCATAATTTTTAATTGAGTTAGTCGCAACTGCAGTAATTGATTGCATTAATTAATATGAAAATCGAGATGAATTTTATTCTATTGATGCTAAACCCGATGACTCGGTATTTTATGCCATTATAAAAGCTTGTTATCTCTTTTTGTCTCTCTTTCGCAATATTTAACGAATTTTCAAAAAATTTTCCGCGCTGAAAAATATAACCCGATTACGCGCAAATCCGAATCCTCATAAATGAAAATCGAATCTACAAAACTCGAAAGAGAAAAAAAAAGAAATTTATTTTATTCCACATATCCAGAAATTTTATTAAATTTCCTCTCTCACTACCTTTAACGCAATCACCTATAACAAATAAACTACAGAAACACAGAGCGACAAAGGCCTCTCCGCACCCATCCCTATATCCCCTTATCCATTTGTACGCTTATCAACGTTCCGTTCACGCGCGCGTACCTCTCCACTCCCAACAACAACAACAACGAGGCACGCGCGCGCCTAAGCGCGCTTCGGGAATAATTCGCGCTTGAATTCTATTCGTCAAAGCGAGACACTCGACGTGCAGAGGCATACGGATAACAGGCACACGCGCCAGGGGCTACGATTACGACACATTGTTTGCCGCGCTGGGCGAAATCGAATGCGGCGTCCCCGTAACTCTGGCCTGCACTGCCTCGTAAACTCGTCAAGTCGCGCGCTCGGCCGCGACAAATTCGTATACGTGCGCGGGTGAGAGCGCGCGAAAACTGCTTAAAACGACACACGTGCGCCGGCTCTGAAGTTGGCGGTGGATCGTAAATTTCGCGCAGGCTTCGTTTGCCCGCGTGGATTGACGTTATTAATGCACGCGGGACTGATTAAACGTGGACGCGCGTTGTGTTAATCAAGGGGACAGTGTCGGGGTGAGAAGTTATTTTTTTTTGTGGGAGGGTTTTGTTGGTGATGAATTTTCAATGGGAGGGGAGTATGGTTGGTGTGCTTATTTTTGGGCTGGAGAGGGATAAGTAGAGGGGTATATGTCAGGGATTCGGATAACGTATAGTGTAGCCTGATGTGCTCTTGCAAAATATTGAATAAATGCGAGAACGGCGTGTGGCGGTGTGTGCTATAAATATATATCTATAGAATCGATAATTCGCATCGACATTTTTTGTATTTGTTTTCTTTATTATGGTATTGTAAAATGAACTTTTGAAATTTCAGGATATACGTCGAAGACAGAGAGATATTTCATGATTCATAAAACGTATTTTATAACTTGAATTTCTATGAAAATTTATTACTGTTAATTTTGGGTAAATGTTAATTTTAAAGATTAAAAACGTTAAATGGCGGATATGTAGCCAGTGGATGCCAATGTAATTTGGTCAATTATAAACGTAACGGTACCTGGTACCACTGCATAATTAATTTTCAAGCATGTGGAAGGAAATTAATTGGTGATGAGATATCCATCGATTGGAATTCCACGCAGAGCCAGATGAAATATTTATAATTAGACTAACGATGAAATACATCACAATTAGATAATATTATATAAAAGTGTAAATTGAATATATGCAGTGAGTATCGACGATTCACTTGCGAAGATATATATATACGTCATACCGCGACGGACCTCTTGAATATTCAAAAAATCGACATCATACAAAAAAGCGCCGCAGACGCGCGCTTTATTATAAAATCCGTCTATAATAAATTCATCAAAATCAATTTGTACGGTTAAAGAATGAAACACCGGCACTTCGAAAAAACGTCGATACAAATACCCAATATATCGGCTTTTACAAAAAACGGGACACAACGACGGCGAATTATACATACACGCGAGCCAGAAGAAATTGCGCACCGCGATCTAACGTAATGTACCCACGATGATGTGCGATGAAAGATGCGTGTATGATGTTATTTCTCTCATGGTATTTTATTATTAGACTTTAAAAGCTAAGACACAGATTCTTATCTTCTTTTTTTTTGTTATACGTCATCTTTGTTTATTTATTTATTTTTTCTTATCTTCATCGTTTCGCGGTTTGTTTAAAAACTGTGTGGGGGGAGAGAAATGTAGATAAAATTCATACAATAGCAATATCCGTAAAATACGTCTCAACAATGTCCGTAAGCACAACTATATAGTAAAAGTGTATATATTTATCACAATGTCGATATGTATATTCTTAGCGCACGGTGAGAATTAGACACCTTGCGCCCGCGATGTGATACACGGAAGATAATCCCCCGTGTTTACACTTACGTCTCTCATTGTTTGTTTGTTTGTTTCTTTGTTTGTCTTTTATTTTTCTTCGTCTCATAGGAACTTAACTACAGCAAGATTACATGACACTCCGCCTTGTGTTCCTTTATACGAGCGCCTTACCTTCGAGCTTCGATCCGCGTGTGAGCTTCGCACGCGCGCGCGCGCCTTCATAGGGTTTTTTTCGTCGTAGCGTACATAGCCTCTCTCTCTGCAGAGAGAAAGACATATATATGTATAGGACTCCGACTCTCTTTCTCTTTCTTTCTTTCCTTCTTGTTTTACAGACAGCAGATCGTCGTCTTGTGCAGGAGCCCGGCGCTACTCCTTCTTTTTTATAGTAGCGTCGCGCGCGTCGTAAAAATTTTACACGCTTTTCGTCGTTAGACTGTCGATTTGATTTCTTTTCTCGTTTCTTCTTCTCTCAGGGCGGGGGAGGGGAAAATTTTGCTGGTTAAGCGGAAAGTTTTAGAATGTCGAGTTTCGTGTGTAAGGTAAGCTAAGAAGAATCCGTTACGACGGCGAATGTGAGTGTATATATGTATGATACGCATGTGCGGTACTTGCTACCAGTCTCCAAGTAGAACGAGTCAGCGCTATGGCGAGACCTATGTACATATCAGATGTACCTTTCGGATTATTCAGTCAAGTTTAACCGTGTTTGTCTTGGAAATGATCTTTTCCCGAGGTATATGCCGCGCGCGGTTAAAGGATAATTCTTAATTTCGTTGTGTACGTCTGCGTCTACGTCTCGGTGTGTGTGTGTTTCTCATTCGCGCTTAATCAAACTTCTTCTACCGTCACGTTTGTCTTAAAACTTGCGGCTGGCTCGAGGATCGACAGTTTGAATATGCGCAGGAACGGTTGATAAAAAGCGTCGTTGATGGGAAAATGGGATCTTCAAAGTAAAGGTATAGGTATATGTACTCGTTTAAAAACCTTTCGCTCGTTCCTCGCTTGTTTATTCCTCGTCGCGTGATTATTTATATATCAAAAAATTGCATACTCGCGCCAAATAACGTATTTATCGGTATAAGCTTATAACCAGTCTTCGTGCTTTGTTTCATTATTTTATTATTTTTATTTACTTTGTTTTTTCTTTTTTTTTTAAGAAAATCACAGACGGATTCTTCATTGTGTACTTGTTCAGCGCGCGTTTACATTGTTTTACTCTTTTTTTTTTAATCCATATACTTAAGCTCGCAACAGTAGCTTAGAAAATTTGTCTCCTTAATAATCATTTTGTGCTGTGTGTCAACGGACATTCTCTTTTTTTTATTTCGTTTTATTTATTACCGTGTACGTATAAATTGCGTTAGCAAATTTGTACTTGCGTGATACGATATACCATTTTCGCGTTATACATATATATGTATGCACGCGCATGCCGCCGCTTTTTCAATTTAATGTCTTATTTGCTTTTGACGTTTACATTATGATGTAATTCTTCGAAAAAAATGGTTCACACCCGTTGGCCTCGCCGTTGTTATTTACATCGTATTTACACTTTACGGTTTAGCGCGCCCGCGTCTCTCTCTCTCTCTCTCTCTCTCTCTCGATGTATGCTCTGCGCTGTTTTGACGTCGGGTTTTACGAACGAAACAAAAAAAAAAAATTGCATTTTTCCATTTTCGACCTTATTTTTTACGGCTCTAATAAACTCGTATTTACCCGAAAAAAACGACAATATCTCGTATATGTACAAATATCACGCTTTTTCGAACTGAAAATTCCAAAATATTTTCAAAATTCCCACCGCTGCTTTTCCAATTATAACTACCAGGGAACTTTTGCATCTCCCCTCTCTGTCTCTTTATCGGCCCCTATACGCTACTCAATTACAGCCGTCCGAAATTCAGCCGATAACGAAACCCCAAACTTTCGTCAAACCTCATTCCACATACCTCAACAACTCGGAACTCGCGGAACAGCCGCGATACACGCTCGCCACATGTATGTGTGTGTATATACTATCGCTCTTCTATATCTAAATGATGCACATCCTGCTGCAGGAAAAAGGAACAGCCCTGTGCATCCCACCCAGCTTCTTCACTTCAACGCGAGTGAATTATCGGAGAATCGAACGGTGGATTACTCCGCGCATGAATTTCCGCGCGCGATGCTCTGGTAGTGTTTGCACGTCAAATATTATTTTTGCCGCGCGAGAGTGGCTGGTACGGGTTATCGATAGGCAGGAGGGAGTGAGAAAGGGAGCTTTTGCCCTCGCCATATCTTGCTTTTTATGATCAGGCGAATTTCGCGGTGAGTGTACGCTGCGGATAAATAGAAACGAAAAAAAAGTACGATGGGGTCCAGAGCGCAGAGGTCGTTAAATAATTCGTCGACGGGTTCGCGTGTTTTTCTGTTTTTTTTTAGGGGATGTTGGAAATGTGGTGAAATATTGATAGGGATGATGGTATATGAGAGGCGGATGGTAAGGGTGATTAATATTAAATGAGACATGTAAAATTTCTCAGATGCGCGAATACAACGCGGTTTATCCAGATGGCTTTGAGGGCAAATTGAATTCGAGAACTGGCTCTGGAAAATTGGAAATTTCATTTCGCGAGAGAGACTGATTGCACATCGCGTATTTCGAATTCGACTTTTTGTTATTAAATAATAAAACGTTTATTTGCGTATATATAGAAATTCATCATGACGGTTTGTCAATTATGATTTTCCAATATTGAAATTAAATCTGATACAGCGAAAACCAATACACGTACTTTTACACGTCGTATTAAATACCAAAATAGTTTTTCGTAATAGCATTAACTATCCAATCCAGTAGCCACTGTCAATTAAGCTAATCCGAACAAATGCGATATACACTCGCCGCGCTGATCCAGCCCAATTAATACCATCGACCGTAACAACTCAACTCACCCGCGCCGCAAACGCAAAACTACATCCCCCATATCCGCATGAATATTTCACTCGCAACCGCCAATAAAGTATCAATCGCACGGCAGGGAGCCAGGGTCAGAGAAACACTCCCGAAGCCTCGGGGATAGAGAGCTTTCACCCCTTTTACCCTTCGGTTCCCGACCAAGCAATAAAGCGTATCCTCCTCCTCCACCTCCGGAAAATATCATCCCCAGCGCGTATAACCGAGTTTATCGAGGTGCTCGCGCCCACCCGCGTCTCGGTATCGCTTACTTCGCCTTATTCCCCCTACTCCTCGCACAAATGGTTATTCAATTAACGGCGGTGGGAGCATTCTCGGTTTGCGATACAACGGGGGGTCTCTCTCTCTATCTCTCGGTTGAATAAATACCCCGAGAACAGTATATAACGAGGCATCGGAGCTCTCGAAACTCCCGGCCAAGTTTCCAATTCCAACTTTCTAATGGCACGTGTCGCGATGGCTTTTGCGGCTGGAATGACGACTCTAAGATGTGTTTTAGCATAGCATAGGTTTGTAAGTGGTAGAGGGTTGATGGGTAGGGAGAGTTTGTTAGAGGGATGAGAGCTCGTGCGCCCGATAAGGGATATAATCGAGTGATCGATCGGAGAGGGGATTAACAGCGAAAGGGGTTGGCTAATTTTGTTGCTCGAGTGTCGGAGGGGGAAAAAAATCAGGTTGTTATTTCGACAAAGGATTTTAATATACCTCTTTTTCGGTGAAATCACATTCAACGTTTGAATTTTCAATATGATGGCCTTCGATTTAACGGGGCGAGTTTCGACGAAAGTTCTTTGGGTACTATTAAAATTAGTTTTATACCTTCTCGGAACTGCTCGCAACTAATAATCCTGCTGATCCCCGCGGAAATTCGGCCAATTTGGCCAACTCGTCAGCGGGGGGGATGATGCAAAAGTTCTGGCTTCTGATCAAACAAATCTATAACTATATACTTATACGTGTTCGAAATTAATTATACATATAGCGTCCGTGTATATAATTGCGCGCGCGATCTCGTGAGATACAGTTTCGTTCGCGTAAATAACTTACTAGCGAGACACAATAAATTTTTCAATTTACGACATTTTTTACGAAAAGTTTATACTCATTAAAATATTACGAAGCGCGGTAAAATATTTTTAGAACTTTCACATCTATATATGTTTACGCGGAAATAATGCGAACACACGTAAATTCTTTATCGTTTAAACTTTATTTATGATTCGAGTGATTTACGCGCCTCGTATATTTTCGATGAACCATCCGTGATCCCAAACCCATTTACCCGCACGTCATTTTGCCCGTTAAAATCCAAAGTATTAATTAAAAAGTGTACTTTCGAATAAAATTAAAACAAAAATGTCAATTCCGCATTTTTCTTATTCTCTTACATAATTCCGAAAAAAAATAATTTCATTTCCCGCCGTCATCAAAACTTGGCGCCTCGACCTTTATCCGGAGTCTATATGCCATCTTCACCCAATCATAAAACGCATGCTCAGCCCCGCCTCGCGTTCCAACTTTTAATTGATCGAGGATAACCCTCTCAACCCCTCTCCTCCCCTTGTAATTCTGTTTGCGGTGGATCCGAAGACGACGACGACGACGACATCGTCGTCGATGCATGCGCGCGCATATATATACACATCACCCACCACCCCTCGCTCTCGTGTTAATTGTTTTACGGGAGATTTCGCGAATTAATTGAGCGTGCGCTTGCTCGCTCGCTCGCGCTTTGAGAAGTTTCACGTATACGCCGCCCGTAATTGGAAATTATACACAGAGTCGGCGAGGATTATTACAAGCGACGATCTGCTGCTGCTGCTGCTGCCTGTGGAATGCACGTATGTAGATACATACGTATAGACGTAGTCGGAGTCGTATATACTCGCCACGGTCGGACGCGTGTATGTAGGGGGAATAGAAGATAGGGTTTGCGCGTCGACTGCTTGTATAATATGTGGTGGTTTTATTTGTGGTTTGAAAGGGACTTCCAGGGGAAAGCCGTGAAAATCACGTACCGCGCGAATCTCGATCGAGTGGGCAGTTATTCTATAGTCTTATCGAAGGTCTTATTTTACGATGCTGCTGCTGCTGTCGTTCCTTCGCGAACGCCGCTCCGACATTTTAAAGCTTTCTTTTCCTATAACTTATATCAATTTAACGTTTTATACTTACGCACTAAGGGCTCGGAGCGCGCGCGTGCGCGAAAGAACGACGACACATGTAAGTTATACGAGTACACAACTTTCTGATAATATGCTCGAGCAGCAGATTCATAAATAAGATATAGAGTGTCCCTCGATCGGTCACGGTCGCGTACGTTTTTTTTTCTCTCTTCGCGACCCTCGCCGAAAGCCGCGTCCTTCCGTATATATGAGAGTAGTCTTTTCGATCAAAGCTTATACCCGCAGTTGCGATCGAAATCATTCGCATATACGAGAAGCAATACTCGAACGACGAGAATTCAACATAAGATGTATGGTGGGACCGGGGGTGTCTCAGCTTAAATTCAAGTATACAATCTTGTCGTTTCAATTAATGTATAATAGTATAATGTGTATAATTTATATATATAATATGTATAATAATGCGTTTATGATATGTACTTGTATTTTTTTTTCTCCTTCATAATATATATATATAGCTTAACGATTAAATGTAATAACAACTTCCAATGTGGATTAGAAAAATATTAAATCTTCTCTTTGCAATTTTTTAACTATATATATGTATATATATAGTAATCCCTAACGTTACGTCGATTATCACGGACCAATATGATCCATGCGCTCTCTCTCACATACCCGCTTTCTTTCTCTCTCTCTCGTTCTCTTTCTATTTATTATTATTCTTTCTCACACACGCTCTCTAGTACGTTTTTCCACACCTCCATCGCATCGCTTCGTGTTCTTTTTTTTTTTAATCATCGTATCGTACTTTCTTACTCTTTTTGGCCGGCATATTATATTTCTTATACCGCTCGCTCATATATATACTTGCGAGCCTTTCGGAATGAGTCTCTTCTTATCTCTCTCTCTTTCTCTCTTACAGCTGTGTATTTATTTTTTCTATACGGCGTTTTCGGTCTTCCCCCCTCGACGCTTTTTTATCTCTTTCTCTTTCTCCTTCGACGGATACGACACGTGTTTTTTTTTGTCGTGGTATACGCAGCATAGAGTGTTGCGATCAATCACAAAATAGACAGATGCGTATAGTGTGCGTGTACCTATATATATGCCTCGCGGTGATAAAGCTTCAGTCTTAAAAGAGGATTCGTCGCGCAAGCGCTGCTGATGTATATAATAGTTGATGATAGTTCGGGGCCATGTATATGATTGATATATCGCAGTGTGATAATGTACTCGCAGAAAATAAAGCAATAATAATAACAATGATTGCATCAAAACATTTTTTTTTCTTTTGAGAATCAAAAGTATACGCACGTGAAAGAGCGCGCAGCGGTGCGGATATACACAAGGTTTCTTTGTCCGTCAAAATTCAACGCTTTTCTCCTCCCTTTTTTGATTAAACAACGCCGCGCATTCTCGTATATGTATACATACATACCTCATCCACCGCCACGCTCTCTCTCTCACGAGAGATTGTACAAACAATGGTCCGCTAAATCGCCGTTTCGTCAATTCGCTTAAAAACACATTCACACACAGAGCGCTAAAGTCAGTGAGAGACTCCGAGTACCAGAGGGAGAGATTTAAAAGCCTCTCGCGCGCCCCCGAAATTCACGCAACCCCACACACACACACATACGCGCCTGGATTAAATCCGCCCGCACACTCTTTTTCGCCGAGTTTTCTCGCTCGAGCGATTCATCGCATAAAGGAATCGCGCGCGCCAGTTCCTTTGACATAATTCCTGCA
The DNA here is from genome assembly GCA_900474315.1 of Torymus auratus. Classification (NCBI taxonomy): domain Eukaryota; kingdom Metazoa; phylum Arthropoda; class Insecta; order Hymenoptera; family Torymidae; genus Torymus; species Torymus auratus. Next base: position 23,814 of record UXGD01001666.1, read on the forward strand.
TATATACGCTTTGAGAGCGCGCGGGGCGTGTGCACCTTTGAATTTCGTCGTCGGGGCCCGGCTCTGGGAATGGAAAAACAACAAACCGAACGAGGTCGCGAAAAATCCACGTGCACATACATATGCGTATAAACGCGAGTATATGTATATGTACGCGGTCAAGCTTTGTGCTGTTAATTATTCGTATAAGCGAGCGCAAGCGGCCGGTTTTCAATCCGCGTGAGTTAAGCGGTTAAACAAATTTTATCGAGCGAGAGTTTGAAAATCGCCGGGGTTGAGTATGCGCATATGAGGATCGGAAAATCAGGCGGAGGTGGGATGAAGAGAGAGAGGAGGTTGGAAAATTATATATATAATACGGGACCAGAGGCAGAGTTTTGGTTTCGATACGGCACGGGAGGACGGGAAAATATATATTTTTTTTTTTGACGGAATATAATAAATTGTAGCGCTACTTATCGAGCGTTTGAAAATTTAATGCCGTTTGGTTCAACGTAAATATTATCGGATGGATTTTAACGCTTTTATATATGGAATTGAACGCATACGCCGTCGCATTGAAAAACGCGCCAGCGGCTTATTCGAATAAAACTTTATTCACGAAACAAAGCGAAAAAGTATACCACGTGTGATTTAATTTCACCTCTATGCGTGCACGCCACTACGAATTTAATAACTCATTGGGATTCCTCTCCCTCTCTCGAATCCCGCTTAGTGATTCACTTATCATATACCATAAAACTATGCCAGAAAAGCCAACAATCTGATCTCCTCCTTCCGCGATGGAGAAACAGAAAAACTCACTGCTTCTTTCGCGGAAAGTCAGCTCGGTCTCAAAGAGACGCCGGCAAATGCCAGCGCCCCCTATATAAACGCGCGCATTTTTCGCCACCGGTGCGAATTAACGTTAGCGCGCTAATGCGGCAAAGTCGCACGCGCGCGGCGCCTCAAAGCCATCGCACCCGCGGCGGCTCCTCGTTAATACGCCGACGGCTTTGAGCTGCGCTAACACGCATCTCTCGGGTTATTCTGCGCCCCGCGTGCAGCGCTAGACGTGCATGATGTGCTCGTGATTCATCGTTTCAGTCTGTTGGAATTTCTGCAGAGGTTGGCTCCCTTTTTTCCGTCGAAGGTATAATCCGGCTGATTTTGAAAATAAGCTAAGTATTTCTATGTAAAATTATCGTTCTCCGCTCGAGTAAAAGAATTATTATAGAATTATGTAATTACCGCGTTACTATATATAAATGATGTAATTTCAGCGAGATGTGTAATTCAATATATAGTATAGAATGGCCATCAATCCAATTTCCTCCCCTCGGTCCCATATATAGTTTCAACTTGATTTTACCTTAATGGAATTGAATCTACTATCACGCGCAACATTAGCAAAGCAAACATAAAAGGCTATATATATAGCGTCAAAAATAACCATCACGCGTATATATAACTATAAACTTCCACGCGGCGTCCGCAAATACAGAAAGTATAACGCAAATATAACAGACGGAAGGAGAGGTGGAGCCGAATTCAAACTATAAATATATATGTACCTGAATAGTACGGTCGCGCTCTATTTTCGCTAATTACACACTTCATTCACCGGAATAAACCAGCCGCGTGCGCGCGATATCACTCGCCTGCATATATAGAGCGAGAACAAATTATACTCCGTTCTGCCAGCACTATAGAGAACTGAAAATCATTCTTCCCTAATCAAACGGCAAATTAATTTCGTCCATAGGCGGCACTCTCTCACCTCATTCTTCAATTTCCTCCCTCTCCCCTATATACTCACGCGCGAAACAATAAAAAAAATCTGTCCTACTGTGCACACACACACATAGCACTCCCGCACGTTCACGCTGTCGGGGCGTAATTAGTTTCGCCGCGGGGGGCTCGCACGAACGATCGCTTTCTCTCCCTCCCCCTCTTTCAGCTATTGTTTACCGGAATTGCATTCGAAGGCGCAAAATATTTCTCGTCGAAGGAGAAAGAGACGACGACGACGACCACGTCGTCGTGTATACATGTAGTCATCGTCGTCGTTGGCTTTTCATTAATTTCGAGTTCGCGCGCGAACAAAGCCTGTGCAGCAGCTTTCTCTCTCTCTCTCTCCTCGAAAGAGAGAGCGAGAATAATCGATCTTGCGCCTGCTACTGCTGTAAAGTTTATTGGCTTTCTCTGCCTGCAGTGAGTCAGTTTCTTCGCGCTGTGCGCTCTTTCTCATTTCGTTTGTTTGTGTACATAATACGTGTGGGCACATAAATGAGAGAGAGAGAGAGCGCAGCGCGGCTGGAAGCCAGATTTTCGTAACGAGGCGGTGGTATAACAGCTCTGATGAATTAGCTCCTACTGCGCTATAGCTTTTGTGTATGTGTGTCAGGGCTTGCGACGCGGCGTCAATTTGATGAAAAGGATGAAATTCCCGTTGACGTTTTTTAGCTCCTGTATGCAACGCGCGCGCGGGCGTTTATTTCGATAATTATATCACCAGGCGGTACAGCTGGAAAGGTTAATTCACCCCGGTGCTTTATGCCCGACGTTTTTTTTTTTTGCTGGCAGCTAATTGAAATTTTCTCGTTTTCAATTAAAAAAGAAAATCACGCGCCCGCGCGCTGTCAGAGCGTAATTTTTTTATCGCCCGTCGCTCTCTGTCTGTTATTGTGCATAATTTCGAAACGTGTATACGCAGGGCGTAATTGCTTCTAAATTATGAGCGATTCGACGAGGTATTACAGTCGAATCAGACCATGACACACACATACTCTGGCGCATAAACATCGTTATCGGCGCGCGTGTGTTACAACGTGCCCACGCGCGTTCCTCTCTCGTTGTAATCAGCTAATTACCGGGGCAATTACGCCCGTGGCGGCGAGCGACTCGAATCAGGCGCTGCTGCTGCTGCTGCTGTTTTCGTCGACACTTAACTATTATAGGGATATAATATACTCGCTATAAATACGATCGCTATAAATTTCGAAACATTGTCGCATGCCCACCTCATGCTCTGTACTATACTATAGCGGCATAATTCGAGAAACCACTATTTATAATTATATACTATATATCCGTATAATATATGTTATTATTATACGCGATCATGTCTCTCGGTAATCTAGTTCGCGCGGCAGGCGTATATAATAGGAAACTCTTCTAACACTTAACATCAACTGGCGGAAATTCGAACGGAAAAGCATCATGAGCTGAGAGAGAGAAAGTACGACGGTTTTAAACTCGTAACATCAGCAGCAGCGCCGTATATACTTATAAAACTCGAGCCACTCGCGCGCGCTTCTCATATACATCTGTACACTTCCAGCCGCGTGTGGTTGAAGCATCTACATGCGCGCGCTGCACTCAACTGCGCGAGGGGGGTAAAACACTCTCGGCGCCGTACGGGCTATACGTGATCCGAGAAGAAGTAGCAGAAGAAGAAGAAGAAGAAGAAGTAGAAGAAGAACAAGACGAAGAAGAGTAAGAAGAACAAGTAGAAGAACGAGGAAATATCGAGAGGAAACTAGTCTACCAGCTCACTTTCTCTTGTTCCCAGGCGCGTGCATAGGTACGTCGACTCTTTGCACGCTCGCGAGAAAAAGAGGGAGTGAGAGTATGTCGTATAAAACGAAAGAACCGCTGCGTCGCAGTGTGCAAAAGAAACGATGAAGTAGGTATAGTATAGCTTTCTCTCTTTGGTACACTGTAAGAGAGGGAGAATGAGAGAGAGAGAGCGCGGCCTGTCTGTTATACAGAAGAAAGAGACTCATTCCTCGGGCCACCCGAGATCCTCGCCTACGAGCTCGTAAAAGCGCTGATTGTGCTCGTTGAAGAACTTACGTAGCTTCGTGACGACCATAGGGTTGACGCGGGGATGCCTTCGGCCTTTGCTCTCGCGCAGGCACTTCTCCGCGGTATCGTTGCGCATGCAGTAGAAGCCCTTGGTGCGATTGAAGTAGAAGTTGTGACGGCCGATGCGCGGCTCCAGCCGCAGAAAGCTCTCGATGCGCTTCAGCTGGGGCACCGGGTCGTCGATCAGCTGGTCGCCGTTCACCACCAGAATCTGACGACGCTCGAATACCTCCAGCCAGCGGTACATGTGTAGATGGTAGATGGAGATGGCGATCGGTCGGTACGACTCGTTTATACTGCCGTCCGGACGGACCACTAGTTCCTCGAAGCTGCGTTGTTGGTGTACGGAGTTGATAGCTGCGTTGTTGTTGTTGGAGTAGTAGCTGTTGTTGGTAGGAGTGGACGAGGTGGCGGCGTGGCTGCGGAGCTGCGCGTAGTCGGAGATCGCACGGGTCACCGGCTCGCGCACGATCAGCACCAGCCGCACGCTCGAGTTCATCGCGTAGATGCGCTCCGGTACCTGTGTGGCAGCACGGGAGAGAGTTAGATGGACCGAGTTGTGGTGACGGTTGGGGGGAGTTTGGTATAGGATGACTGCATGTGGAATCGCGAGGAAATGCGACCCGAGGTGTGTATGAGTAAATTGAAGCAGTATAGTGCAATCGTAATTGGAAGCTAGTATCGTTGATGAACGATATAAATTTATAGGCAGTAGCATATTTGTTGCGAAAAAAGGGAACAAATAAAAGACAACAAAGGCACGGGTTCAATATTGTCGATTGATTTCGGAATTGAATTTCACAAAAATAACCGGAATTTTGATAGTGCGCGCTATGTATATTTGTATAGGGAACAAAGTCGTCGCTTTCACAGCGTTTTTGTTTATGACACGCTCGTTGTTTTCTCCGCGCGGTACCGGCCGTTCACCAGGTGGGCGTCGGGTCACCCTTTTTTTTTTTGTTATATTGATGCAGTCATCCTATACATTGGGCCGGGCAATTGGTGTCCGGGAGGTACGTGATAATCTCTCGGAAAAATGGCTTGTCAAACGCGAGCTTTCAAAAATTTTGTTGGAAATGTCGAATACTGTTTCGTTATCCAAATTCTTTTTACTTAAAGCATCGACTTTTTTTGTTCCACTTTGACGTTTTTTTGCCAATTTTTACAGCTGAAAGTGATACGCAAAGAGCCCTTTGTTTTCGAAAATATCATTTTTCAAAATTAATTGGTTTTTCGAAAGCTTGCGTTCTGGATCTTGATTAAATTTTCCAAATGCGCATGGAAATACCTGAAACTATAAATGAAAAGTTTGATTTTATATTTATGTATAATATTGTTGATTATTGTAAAAGGTAAGAATTATACATAACATATAGAGAAGGAATTGAATAAAAAATTAAAAATAGTCTATTTTGATAAATATTTTTAATAATTATTATATATATTATTTTATTTTAAAAAAGCCGAAATTATCGTTATCGACAAAATCTACTGTTAATAGTGCTTGTTGTAATTAACACAGTTAGTCTTAATTGCAACATCAGAAACAGATTAGGACTCGCGCCAACGTAATAAACAAAAACACGTTTCACAATTTATTGTTGTCTATTACCATGATTACGATACAAGCATCTCAAGGTAAATAAAAAAAAAATTTCAGGTATCAACATGACTTAGTTTACGTACCTCCTTCGGATTGTTACGCTTGCTCTATATCCGATCGAATGTAAACCCTTATATATAATCCATTACCGAAAATTCCCCAAAAAAATATCGATTATACACTTGAAATTAATTCCAACTCGACTTCCCCCAAAACAAAATAAAATCCACAACAAAACACGCTAATAGCTTTACCCTCTCAAACCACGACTCTTAGTATACGCAACACACGCGAGCGTGCTGCAGTTATACACATCAAAGCCGCGGATTTAATTCCTCAACCGCTTCCCTCTGCGGCTCTACGTGCGGCATTCGATTAAATTAATCAATCTCGTAATTAACCCTTTCGCGTATACCGCCTCTCGTCCGCAAAGGCACGCCGTGCGCTTTAACCGCAAAAATGCGCGCGGCTCGACGCTACGTATACTTATACTACTACTCTATACGCGCCATGTATCGATCGATCTCGCGGTGCAAAAAGCTTTTCCCCCTTCTCTCTCACTCTCAGCGCGTAACGCAAGCGTAACAAGCCCGGCCTCTCGTATATATAAATCTGTATACACACATATATATCGTTTTACCTCTGATTGTATATGCATGCGCGGGCGGGCGAGCGCGCGTGCGACGATATACGTTAATACTATCTGCCATCGCCGTCTCGCGCGCGCTCGCTTGCCGCACGCACGCACGTGCGACGAGTTATACGTACGTGAAACGGGGACATAGTGAGTGCGGCTAGTGAGTGCATCGAGTGCTTGGAAGTGCGTGGACGCGCGCGCGCGCAGATAGACACAGTTGATGCACATACACACGGTGATAGAGGATATATAGAGAGATATATTTAAATATTGTTAGTGCTCTGCTGTGGTGCTGGTGCAATCGGTGATTTTTATAATATAATATAAAAAGAATATATAATATTATGTGTGTGAAAATACATAAGTGATTGTGCGTAATATATAATAAATTAGTATGCGAGCGAACTACCCTATCCTTTCAGCACCTATAGCCCAACCAACCAATCTGGCATAATTGAGCGGATTCTCGCTCTTTCTTTTGCACGCGCGGCAGCACGAGTTTTGCCTCTCCGAAACGATGATAAATGCTTTTTTCGCGCCGTGGGCACGCAGAGCAAAAGGGTTGGGCTACAGAGAGCGGGGAAAGATAGAGTAGTCCGCTAGACGCGCGTGCGCAAGGTAATGCAGGTAGACTGACAGAGATGAACGCGTGGCTGTCCATTATATTTTCGGTGCGCTGCTCTCCTCTCCTGCTACTGCTGTTGATGCTGTATAGCTGTCTTATTTCGTCGAAAGTGGGGGGAGGATTGAATTTTTAAGTGGTTCCGTTGCGATTAAACTTTGATGAAAGTAGTGTTCCGCATCGCTTGCATGTTTAATTCGGCGCCGAGGGAAGTGCGGATGCCGCGAATAACGATTTTCGTTTAACGATCGGATAGGACGATGCATGTCTTACTTTCACGCGGTGACAATTCATTGGTCTATGTATAAGATGGTGGCGAATGGTGGGGAATAATGAATGACCCCGTGATGGTTGCGGCTTCTTTAGTATTATTAATGCGCGCCGATTTGTCGGATTAAAGGGTGACTTCAATCATACACCGCGCGAAATTTAATAATTCATATCGAGTGAATCGAGAATAACGTCGATTCTTGGGACTCTTGATTTTACCAATGGTAGAAAGGTATAATTTCCGTTTCTCACGATTTTCATCAAAGTTTAATCAAACCTTATAGCCATAAAAACACACAACCGATATAAAAATAAACAACATGTATACAGCATACGCACACAGACACGCCATTAAAAACTATGCCACGCACAATGCCCCCCTCCCTGTTTTATCCATTACTATATACATGCCGCAACACAACCGATCTAAACCCTCCCGTACCGTACTTTCGCGTTTTTCCTCGTAAACCGAAGGTATCTGATATACACGTACACCGGCCCATATATACACGCGACCCACATATGCGTGCTGCATTTTTTGTTATCGCGTCACACAGGCGTGCGCGCGCGGCTTTTACGACGCTCCGGAATTTTTCGAATGCAAGCATTTTTTCGCGATACACCCCATACCCATATATACATGTGCGTGCGAGCAATCGTTTCAGGCGCTCTCGCGGTGAAAATGCCCGCGCGCGTGTCACTTTTTTTTTTCGTCGGCGGTCGAATCGTAAAGTAATATCGCGCTGCGTATATACGATAGATTACACTCTCGAAATAACGCGCGGTGGCGGTGTTGTTTTCGTGTGGGGAGGGAAACGTGGTGGAGAAAGGCGTAAAACGAATTTATTGGCCGAGTGATATCTCGGATTGTTGTGATTGTCGGTAGAGCATGAAGGATGGTAGTGAGAGAGTGGGGATGTTTAATTATTAATATTATGAAAGTAATGGGAAATGAACAGGGGAAGGAATTGGTGTATACACGGGGACTGCAGAAAAGATATAAGTATGTTACGTTCGCAGGGCTGCACGAGAGCGGACAATACAATATTTCTGTAATTAATGTCTCGCTCTTGAAAATTCTTGAAAATTTCTCTCTTGTCTTTGTCTTTTCAGTTAATATGAAAAGTGTTATTGTCTTGTTTTAAAATTCTTGATGATATTGGAGTTACGCAAACATGCGACAAAAAGCGAGTCGAATGTTTAAAAAATTAGATGTCCACGTAGAAGAGGAAGGTACGCAAATAGTAAATTTTTTAAATAATTGACTTGTTTGCTGTCGCATGTCTCCGTAGCTTCGTTTTTTTGCGAGGACCTCGACCTCCGGATATTTGAGTTTCAGACCTTTTCAAATGTCCTTAAATTTAAGAAACTTTCAAGTTATAAATATTACTGAAGAATAATGTAACGGAATGTAATTTAATATACAAATATACATTAAGTTTAATACAAAAATATTGAAATTTTAAATGTAATAGAAGTTTAAGGGTTTTGTATTGAAATCGAATACGGATAACAGAAAACGAATTAATATACAAGTATATGACAG
>UXGD01001667.1:0-32336 GCA_900474315.1 Torymus auratus
TCGGCTCGGGTGGCAATTTACACGTGCTCTGGACTGGCCAACTCTTTACCTCCCTTGTTGTGTAATATACTATTTTTATAAATCGTTCTGACATTGTAAGGTGAAAACGATATAATATAATAGATGTTTTTTAAGTAACGAAAAAATAAATAAATTTTTTTTTAATTTCAGTACTTATTTAAAATAGATAGTGTTCCCTTATAAAATTTTAGCGTCCGACATAATCTATTTTTCTCTCGAATAAATCATCTCTACCGTTTTTATTTTTGCCCAGATTTTAATTTAAAACGATTTTAATTTTACTTTTTAGGCAATTGTATGAAGTTCTATACGAATCGATAAATATTGACTGTTTCAACTTTCCAGGTTTTAAAAATTGTTCAATTCTTCCTATGTACAATACCTTTTAATGAAATCTCGCAAAGATGAAAATGAGCAAAGATAGAAATGATTTATTGAATTAAATTCAAATTGACGAAATTAATTTTATAATATTTTATTTATTCAGAGTTTTTAATAAACATATAATTATTTCTTTACACTCATATCTCCCCTTATGGCTATGAAGTATTAGTATATTCTATATTTAAATTATTGTTTATTTATGCATAGTTACACAATTACCTTTATATAGTACATACTTAAATTAATTTCTTTGTAGTTAAGAATGTTATTTTTACATGATAATTTAAAAGTATTATGTAAAAAGGTCTTTATTTTGTATGCATATTATTTATTTATCATTCAAATTTTAGGCCTATGTTCAATACATGAAATTTGCAAGAAGGGCTGAAGGTATCAAATCCGCTAGAACTGTTTTTAAGCGAGCCCGAGAAGATGCAAGATGCAAGCACCATGTATACGTTGCTGCAGCACTTATGGAGTACTATTGTACAAAAGATAAAAATATAGCATTTAGAATTTTTGAACTTGGATTGAAAAAGTTTGGCGATAATCCAGACTATATATTGTGTTACATAGATTATTTATCTCATTTAAATGGTATGTAACGTTATTTTCTACTTCATACTTTATAATTATTCTCATGATCCATTAAAATAACACTAATCTTTTCAGAGGATAATAATACAAGGGTATTATTTGAACGAGTACTTTCATCTGGCAATTTAGAACCTGAAAAATCAGTGACTGTAATTTAAGAATAATGTTATAGTAAATAAATAATGTTCTATGTTATCCTATATTTGATTTCAATATAATGTTTTATAATTGAAACTAATTTGATCTTTTATTCTACAGTGATATATGGAACCGATTTCTGGAATTTGAATCTAATATTGGAGACTTAGCTAGTATTGTAAAAGTAGAAAAAAGACGTAGTGCAGTTTTAGAAAAGGTATGTATTAGAAGTTTCACAAATTTAACGAATGCTAATTCCTCACACATAATGACAACGTTGCTAATTGAATAAATAATATAATTTATTACAGCTAAAAGAATTTGAAGGAAAGGAAACTGCACAATTAGTAGATAGATATAAGTTTTTAGACTTGTACCCATGTACCTCAGTAGAATTAAAATCTATCGGTTATATGGAAGTATCTAGCGTTAGTAGGAACCCTACCTGCCCTTTACCTAGAACACCAGACACAGAAGAAGTCATTGCTGCTTTGCCAAGGCCAGATTATTCCCAAATGATCCCTTTCAAACCAAAAGTCAATCCATTACCAGGAGAACATCCTGTCCCAGGTAAATATTTTAAAATTTGTCTCATTCTATTATATTTAAACAAAATTGAACCTGATAATGCCATTAATGAAATATTATTTATTTTAAAGGTGGATCATTTCCGTTACCCCCTGCTGCTGCGCAATTATGTACAATGTTACCACCACCAGGATGTTTCAGAGGTCCTTTTGTTGTAGTTGAATTAATTATGGAGGTATTTAGCCAAATTCAGCTGCCTGATCATGGTTCGTATTTAACTTATTAATTTTATTATCTTTTATGTAAGTTCGAACATAATTTTATCGAAATTGATTCCTATAGTATTCACAATCGGTAAAGTAGAAATACCAAAAAATGGTTTTACCACTATTCATTGAAACTTGGAATTTTTTATATTTTTAAAGCTATGTTTGATATTATATGCGATTTAGTCAAATTTCACTTAAAAAACATTTTATATGAGTTGGCAGAAACTTTGGTTTTCTTAAATATAAAATAATTTTTAATTAAATAACTTCTTAAATTAAACAGAAATATGTAGCTTATAATATACATAGTTTTCCAGAAATATTGCAATAATAACAATCAAAAATAATTTTTTCAGTACCCCTTCCAATAGCAGATAATGGTTGCGACACAAAATTATTTGATTTAGCAAAATCTGTTCACTGGATTGTTGATGAGACCGCAGAAGGTAATAATATTGCTAATAAGAGAAAGAGGACTCGATTAGGAGGAGATGATAGTGAAGAAGAAGACCTGCCACCTCCTCCTGCTAATGATATTTATAGACAAAGGCAACAAAAACGCGTAAAATAAATTTAGTTATAAACTGCCTAAAGGCCGCCAAAAAATTTTTATAACCATGAAAAGTCACTTTGAAATATTGATAATGCTTTTTATGATGTTATATTAATGATTTCTGAATCATTTTCTATTATATGCGTAAAAGATTAATGTACTGATAGATCTTATTGCAACGAATGAAGATCGTATTTAATGTTATAGTAGTAAGGTTTATATTAACAACTAATTTTTTTGATTTTATTTTTGGATTAAGTATATTTTACTTGCTTAATTTAAAAATAAATACACACTGAATTAAATACTAAATCATGGTGTTTGTATGGTCTTCTACAAAAATATATACCAACCAAAAAAGTTAGTTGTTCATAGAAAATTAAAAACGATTTTCCGTTGCAAAAGAAATTTTTAACAGGTTTATCATGTTGTAGAATATATTTTTTTCACCTAATTATAAAAAAAAATTATAAAATTTATTTTCACATATAAGTTTTTATAAGTTATGACTAATGAAATTAAAAAATGAATAAATTTTTATTGCAATTAAATCATCACGACATTAAAGATACTAAATATATACTTGATTTTAATTATAAATATAATAATATATAACTTAATTTTAATTTTTCATACATCATCACATTAATGAATTCAAATGATTAATGTATTTGTCATAAAAATATTATTATAACAGAAATTCTTAAAATAAAATTGAGTGTCCAAATAATCCTAAAAAAAATTCGCATTAAGAAATAATAGCTTTAAATTAAAAAGATTAAGAATTATTAAAAATACAAATCAATGTTGCGTTATAGTAAAAAGCATTTATTTATTTATTTTAAAGTGACTGATATGAATCGATAAAAATCACAAGGACGAAGGAAAATCATATTTTCTTAAATCATTCTTTGTTAATTTTAAAGCGAGTCAAAATCGATTAAAAACGTTATACTTTCTTTATACAAATTGTAATCGCGTTGACCGCTTGCTTTGTATTTTGAGTACCATGTACTCTGTATGTTCTACGAATTTATATATAAGGTTTCAATACTTTTGTATATACAGTTGTGTACTCGGTGGCGATTAATCGAAATACGAAATAGTAATGTTAGTAGGTAAACAAAGTTTAATCTGAACAACAATCATATGTATATTTCGCTGAAAACGCTGTAATGAACACACACGATGATGCTTCTATAATTTATAAAAAAATATATTTGAACCACTTCGTAAATTAAAATTTTATTTTCCCTTTTGGATTTTTTATTCTACTTTGTTGTTGTTGTATTTTTCATTTTATATTATGTCGAATTATAAATACATGAGATTAAAAATGACGACTTTCCTAACTGTACTATAATTTTTTTTTTGTCATGTTGGAAATTATGCACTTACATTCTCAAAATCCTATTTAAGTATCAAAAATTTTGTTACTCATTTTCTTATATTAAATAAATAATAGCTCCCACCTAATGAAATCTGAGATTTCCAGGGGACCCAACACAATGAGGTAATATTTTTTACAGGTAAAAGATGTAACAATTATTTCTAAAATGCTTATGAACAAAATTTTGTAAATATCATATAGCTATAGATCATATAGCTATATATTTGTAAATATATTACCACTTATTCAAATTATACTTGTGCTTTGACAAGTGTTCTATGGGACGCAATATCTGGACACTCATCAGTTACATGTACTGATCCTGAATATTGTATTCAGATACTATCTAGAAAAGGCTACGAACTCGGGATCACGGATTCGGCTCAAACTTTGAGATATGTTTTTGGATGTAGAAATATGAAGAAAGCTGCAATATCAGACTCTAACGCTCAAAAAAACTAAAGTTCTGCGACTTTTTAGCTTTATTTTGAAGTCTTGAAAAAAGCTTCTTCTTAAAATGGTAACCATTTAACTCAAGGGAGACTTAAATATAATTTCAAAAATAGAAAATAAAACTAGAGAAAATGAGCTTTTATTTGCTTTTTTAAGAATTACAAAATGTTGATTCCTTCCAAAGTTATAGAAGTTTAAAATTGAGCATCGAAAATGCACTGTTTAATCCCTAATATCAAACTGTTCGATTGCTGGTATATTTTGATGTACAAAATAAATTAATTTATTGTAATATATTAATTTGTTAATTTTTATATGTATATATATTATTACGTAATTGTGATTCTTTTAGTTCAACATCAATTTATATTTTATATTTTATTATTATATTTTCATAATTATATAATATTTGGAATGTTCTAATAATTTTTCAGATCTTATTTATAGCTATTGTATTAAATATTGATGTCAAATCGAATTCTGTTAAATAATAAGCGAAAATCAGCTATTTGAGGTGTATTTAGGCATTAAAAAATCGTTTTTATAAGTTTAATTCGTCTGGATCTGATTATCCATGAAAATGTTAAATGGGACAAATATTATCTCTAACTTTTGTTTGTATAAAATCAAATCCTGCTAAGTTTTAATCGAAAATCAACGATTTTAGGTATATTTGAGCGTTAAAAATCTTTTTTTTGGATTTAACTCGTAAGGACATGGTCATAGAAACAAATTTTCAATAGGAGAAATTTTGTTTTAATATCATGTATAACTTTTACATTTAACATTTTTGTGTAAAGTCAAATCCTGCTAAGTTGTAAACGAAAATCGGCCATTTTATGTACGTTTAGGCGTTAAAAATCGTTTTTTTTTTATTTAACTCGTTAGGAATTAATCGTACAAAAAATGTCCAATAGGAAAACGTTTTGTTTTAATATTATCTATAACTTTTACATTTAATATTTTTGTGTAAAGTCAAATCCTGAAAAGTAATAGCAAAAAAAGACTATTTTTGATGATTTTAGCAGTTTTTTGGCTATTACATTGTTAAATTTTGCTCGTAGAAAAAAGTGTCCGACAGGAAAAAGGTATATTTTAATTAGTTTTAGCAGATGTATTTATTGTTTCTGACTTAAATTTAATTTTGTTTATCCTATGGTCCAAAATCGATTTTTTCAAATTTTTATTTCCTCTGGGTTTTTTTTTAATTGTTGATCGATTCAGCTCGGTAGTGAACTGTCAGTTTTTTATAATTAGACGATTATATTCGTCAAAGCCCGTTTGGATCCATACATACATACGTGCATACATACGTACATCTCTGAAAACGCTTAAAATGCACTCCTTTTGGGTGAAAAATAGTTTTTATGTAGTAAATTTTCAGAATTTGAAGTGTTGCAATTGTTGCCCTGACGAAAATATAAGGCTCTTCCGAGAAGTGGTCGTGTCTAAAAAGTAAAACTGCTATATCGACTCGGAGAACGTCCTTAAGTTAAGTTGATATTGAATCATAAAAAGTAATTGTGGTTAATTACAGTCGTAACCTCACTTTTTAATCATTTATCTACTTGATAAAGTTCATTAAAGATTTCGAGCGTGGAATTTTCGCAACCCACGTGAAAAATTACGTTTGGAAGAAATTTGGGGAAGTTTTGTTTGGCTTAAGTTTGGGAAAACGTATGCACTGAGACAATGACTTGCCAATTCATGATTGAAAGTTTTTGAAAAGTTAGACTAACCTTTAGCAACGTTTTTGTGAATACATGATTTAAATGCTATCGACTACTGACAGGTGGCGTATAAATGTCTGGTTCGGGCTATAAGTCACAATAAGGGGATAAAGGTGGGTAGGTATAATAGGGAAACTACTCAAAATTTCTTTTAAATTGAAAATTTATTTAAAAAATTCTTTTCTCAATTTGATCAAATTTTTGTTAACTCTTTCAAAGATTTTTTTAATTTGTCTAAAGTTTTTCTCAACTTTTCCAAAGTTTGGCCAACGTTTCGGAAAACATTTCTTAAAATTCATTGTTTAAAAACTGAATTGATCAAAAGTTTGGAAGAAATTTGCCAAAATTTAAAAAAATATTCTATCGCGAGTTAGGAAGTTTGTAATTGTTCATTGCATACGTTAAACTAAACATTTCCCAAAGGTACCAAATGACATTTTTTCAAGTGAGTAGTAATGTATTAAATTTGATCACATACGTCATAAAGTATTGAAATCAAACCAACTATGGTCTGTACATCAAAGGTATGATGTCTTGAACTTCTCGTCGAGTCTAGAATTGTAAAAATCAAATTCCGAGTCCTTTTTTTCTCTCTCGAATCGGATAAAATAAAACGCATCGGGAAGCGAGAGGCCTTAAGACTAAGAATCCATTCGAGCTGCATAGTTTCGCGCGCGCGTGGTTAGAGAGTTGATCTGCGGACTCGCTCCGGTGGATCAGAAGGATATCGCTCGAAGACTCACAAGTGCAAAGTCGCGCGACAGCCGCAGAAGCTCTTTTGTCACGCGTTGACCACACCAACTCGTTGCGCGTGCACGTGGAGGGGGGCGGGGGGGCTCAAATTCGTGTGGACGCGAGCATATATATATATATATAGTCTTGCTCTCTTACACGTGTTTCGACACCTCGGAAAACCGCAATTCTTCACGCGCCACTTCACGTAATAACTCAAGCCGCAGAACGAAAAGTCTGCTCCATGCGTTGTTTGATTAGCGTAAAACGATACAAATTACCCTGTAGTCAACGTTGTCAACGCTGTAACTTGATATTGGAATGTTCTAACATTAATTTTGCATGTCTAACAATAAGTATACATAATTAATGGAATATTAGTATTACTTACCGTTTCAGGTTGCAGCTTTATATTCAATCCATAATGTTTCTATGGAAATAATCATGTTTAATATCCAAATTGCTAAATTATTAATTAGATTGGTTGATTTGAATTTTCAAATTAATATCATAAAAATCACTCTACAATTCATTCATTAGAATATCTGCTACTCATAAAAACAATTAATGTTTAGTATTACGTTAATAAACTTCTATAATGTCTTTCTATTGGAAAAGATTGAATTTTAAAACTATTAGTAAAAATGATGTAATAAATTTATACTTGAAAGTAAAAACATTTTTGTATAAAAAAGTTTGAATATTTGTGGAAGGAATGGGATAGTAAGGATTCACATGTAAGGTCAATCAATTAATAAAAATGAATAGTCAAGTCAACTTACAATTGTATGTACAGTTTATTGGGGTTAATATTAGTAATCTTCATTACAAGGGCGGGCGGGTGATTAATCGATTTGGCTGAGTTGACAATTAATGAATAAGTGTTTTTCCCAAATTTTGCCAGATAAACTTCAATTTTTCATCATTTAATCGAAATTCAATTTATAATTCATCCCCAAACATTTGAAATTCTTGATTCTCGAGTACATTTCTTTTTATAACTTTTGAGTTCGTCATAATAATATTGAGCACTTCATGTAGTTCATCAATTTTTCTTTCATCATTTTGACAACTAACAATCCACAATTTTTTTTCATCCATTTTGCATATGTGTGTGTGTGTGACTGTGTGTGGTGTAATGTGTCTATGTAGCTGCGGGGGGAGGGGGAGTTTCAAGGTAGCTAGCCTCGTCCTAGCCTCGTGCGCATATCTCATCATTTATCTATTATCTCTCGCTCGTATATCGACGTATGGTTAAATAGAGAGAAACAGGAAAAGAAGAACGAAATTGAAACAATACAATTACCTTTTACTCGCTCTCTCTCTTTCTCTCTCTCCCTTTCGCACGCATTCTTTCTCTCTCACTTATGCATAGTGCACCAGGTACACTGTTCGCTTGTTCTCTTTTTTTTATTACATGTAATGTATTAGCACGCAATTATTTATTTGTTTTATCGTTTGCCTCTTTACTTTGTGGTCAATCAACGAATCCATCGTAATTCATATTTGCTCTGTTTATTTTAAACTTGTGAAAAGTCTGTGTGTGCGTGAGTGAACTAGTGGCGCCCGGGTCCGCGTGCGCTGAGCCACGTCCGCGTCACCGGGCTTAGGAAGTCTCTGTAGTAACCAGCAGTAAAACGTATCACAAGTATCTAGCATCCATCATATTTAATCATCGGCGACGCGAGCGTTCGCGAGTCGGGTTACCGCGGGGCGTCCTTGCGATATAAGCGAGAAACTGAAATATCCTGCGAATACAAGTATAAAGTGAGGCGGTTCCAAAGTGTTGTAAACTTTTATCATGGGTAAATCAAGAATGAAACTGTAAACAAAAGGTTGTCAGTCTTTGTGAAAAATTCGCTGTAAAAAAATACGAGAAGTGAATTAATCTAATGGTTTTGAATTTTGTACGGAATTTCAGATCGTTGGTTTAACAGAACTAGCGTAATGGAAATGAAGAGCAAGACGCGTGTATGTGGCCGATTCGCGAGCGCTCGGTTTAGTTTGTAAGACGTTGTAATATATCGTATAGAGTAGGAGCCACGGAGGCAGGCCCGTCAGCTTCTGTGGTAATAATTGTTATTGTATATCAAATATTATATAAACTGTAATACAATGTAAACCTGTAAAAAATATACTGGGTGACGGCGGCTCTGTATAATATAAGTAGTATTATCATTCGTTTATGGTACATGTAATCAGTATAAATATATCGTATATTATTATTCTGCAGCGGGGTATGCAGCACATGTCATATTCTCACACATACAAACGGTCGGTAATGCTTTTTTATGGATTAAAAATTGCACCGAATCACAAAATTACGTATTAAAATTAAGATTAAGTATCGTAATAAAGAATTTTCAAATTAATTTAAACTTGTGACGAAAAAAGTAACGCGCGTTAAAAATTTGGTAAATTATGTATTTTTGTGAAAAATGTATTTTTGGTAAAACTGAACGAGTAAATTATTTTATAGAATAAAATGTAGACAATTGTAAACTAACAACATAAGTTGATGCAATTTTCAAACAGTAAAAATACAGTGCGACCAATGAATAATATTGTATTTATGCGCTTGAGGCGAGGCTAGGGCGACTTAGGAACTACGTGACTGCACAACCGATGCATAAGTAACTATTTCTTCGTTTTTACACGTGAGATTTCTGTATTTCATCTTATGTCTGCTTTTTACGCACACGTTTGAGTTGGGTGATTTTCGAACTACGAAAGACGCTGAATTTTTTCGAAGTTATCGACAGGCGGTTAGTTTTCAGTTGTAGATAACTTACCAACGTCTGTCGGTAACAAAAGTCAATCTCTGTTTTATCAGTGAATTTTGTTACGCCATCTACAAAGTGTGCCCGCAACTAGATGGCGCGTGTGGCGGGATACTCGAAAAAGTTCAGTGTTTACATTCGCAGCCTGAAAATCACTATGTATTTTGCTTTTTGTTTTTTCCCTATTTTACTTTTGTTCAATTATACTTCGCCATTCTTTATTGCTCTCTCTCTCGCTCTCTTCCTTTCTCTATTCTCAAGTCAATTGGGTTCCATGCATTCATTCATCGATCAAAGGTTGTATCCGAAGAACGCCATACGAAATTCACATGTAGATAAATATATATGTATATTTCTGTCTATATACGCAATAAATAACCGATTGCGCGTCTCGATTCTATTTACAACGTACGGAAAAATTAAAAACAATACTATCGTATTACAGGCGATTCTCTCTGTCTCCTCGTCTCTATGTTCATCTCTTAATCTCGTATTCAACAATTAAGATAATACTTCGTCGGATCATACTATTTCATCCTCGTGTCGTTAGGAACTTAGGATGGCGGTTCACCTACGATTATAGGAGCCCCGGAAATGTGCGAACTCTGATCGACGGTATCGCGTTCGTCGCACGCAAATCAGACAACTCTCTTCGGATCGAGAAAATTGACGCATCATTTTGACCAACGAAATATCGGTTGCACTATTATTGTAGTAAAGGTTCACTTGTCGATTCTCAGAATCTGAAAATAGTCTATTATAATTATTTGTACGTAAAAAACATCTGTGTATAATAGAATATTTTGTTGGTCAAAATTTGACAGTAATAAACGGCGTTATTAATTAACATCTGTTGTTTATACGAGTAAACTTTTCTCGACAGCGCAGAAGTTGCGATTTTTACATATTGTTACCTACGATACAGAGACGCATTGCCATATTTATTACAAACTATTGCAAGTGTACTGTGTGACGGTATAACACATAAATTGTGTTCGTAATAATTAGAGTATCAATGATAAAGATAAAGATAATGAAAATGATAATGATAATAATAATTAAAATATCAATAATTTAAGCTATAGTAACGTTTTAAAGATATATAGAAAGCATAATGTAAAAGTGTCTTTTAGCGTGAGCAAACATCCAAAAAGTTGTAATTTCATTAACTACCGACGTGATATGTTTGGGATGATTCTAACGCTAATCGACATTTTTACAATGCACTCATCAATTGTTCATCTGTTATTGTAAAAATAGTCCGGTGCTGATGACGAAAGCCGAGGCGAAGCTTGATTCGTATTACATTGAAATTATTCAAAATAAATTTGGTTTGAAATATTGTACATGTTGTACGATGTCGTTACTTTGTGCTAAAAGAAATAGTCGCGTCGCCTCGTGCGATTTCGCATGCAGCTCATACTTGTTTCTATATCTGTATTCATTCGTAAAATTCGACAACGAAGACAACGAGCATGACGATCACGATGATGCTGTCACGACGATCGCTTTCAATTCGGTTTCATTCATTTCATTTGTTTATTTTTTTAAATTCATCTGGAAAGATATCGACTCTACGCTCGGACTCTCGAATACAACCTTTTCCAAACTGCCACGTGATTATATATAATACCCCTTTAAATTTTTTTTTAAATCGAATTTCGAATCTACATGCTCGGAAATTTGTTCCTCTTATTTTTTTCATTTGTTCCGGTATCTTTCTTCATTTGTGCGATTATTCACGTCGGGTTTCTTTCATTAAAAAGTTTTAACAACGAATTACTTTTAATTATTTACCATTTTATTATTTATTACGATATCCGCTGGCCGACTCCCGCGTCGCGCTGACCATTCGCGCTTTTATTTTATTTTTCTTTTTTATTCTGCTCGCCCCTTTTCCTCGAAATTGATCTAACGACTCTACATATATGTATTTATATATATAATATTTATATTTTATAATAATCGTCGTCGTTTAATAATAAAGTAACCAATCGCGCGCGTGTTTATTTATCTTTCTTCCTCTCACGAAAGATGCATCCTTCTTAAAAATCACGCACGCCCATCGAGACACATTCTTTTTCAAATTACTTCGCGCTTTTTGTATATCTGCATTTATCCTTGCATATATTCAAACTCTGACGCACACAGTGGACAAACGCCCATCGACTTTTCGTCGCGATAATTACATTATATCAGCATTGCTAAAAAATAAGCATTTTACGCAAAAATAAGATGGAAGATATAATAATTATAGATAAAAACATAAAAAAGGAACACAAATAATTTCAGGTTTAAAATAAAATTTTATTAAATAAGGAAAGCAGTGACAATGTTCTAAATATATTTGTACAGGATTATAACGAATGAGCAAAAAAAAAAAAAAAAAAAAATCAATTGGTGACAAAACAATATACGAAAACAAAAGTAAACAAAACAGAATTTTGGAAACCGAGATAAATCGGTATTAATAATAAAAAAAAAATTTAATTGGAGAAACAAACGGAAGGAGGTCTCGGGTCCATTTTTATCACAAGAAAGACTTCTATGCAATCCATTGTCGTTCGGTGACACATTGTCCGGGACCTCCTTCGGTTTTTCGTGCCATACAAGTCCTCCCCCCTCGTTAAGAGGCTAGCACTTTATGTATCCCCCTGAAAGAGCACCGCGTGCGGAGCGTGTGTCCCCGTGTCCCATTCACTCTCGCACGATCACTCCTTGTAACTGCAAAATAATACTGAAATCTGCACATGGTGCCTTCTATCACAATTATGTGTCTATGGTTACCGCGTATCGATCACACGAGCGCAGTCGACGCGCGTGTGTGTGTATATATATGACATATAAATACATACACACATATTATAACACGTAAACGACCGCAAACACGCACTCACATGCACGCACTCTAAACGTAATTTTCTCTCTCCCCTTTCCTTTCATTATCTCACTCATCCGTCGTCTTCCGCTCGTGCGCTTTCGTCATCTGTCTCGCATTCTCTCCTTTTCTTTTTCACTTTTCGACAGAGTGAATTAAAAAATTGTTAAAACCCATTAGAGCGACGTGAGCCGAGAGTCGCACGCCCGCGCAACTGTGTGTACACACGCGCTTCGACGCTCGCGTCGTATTAAGTATAATCCGGAAGAGGGGAATGATGACGGGAAATCGATCAGCTGATCTCACACTCCGTTCTGTGTCATGTGCGCTTTGAAAAAAAATCGCGAGAAGTTCAATTTGACCGGTGTCGAATTGGATCCGAATAGTAATGCTTTCGTTTTCTCGCAATTTTACGTCCTTTGTTCGTGAAATATTTTTACTAGTTGCTTCAGCATTAGCAATTCAGTCGAATAGAACCATCAAAATATGACACGAACAAGTGTGAAAGTAAAAAAATAAATATCTATTTTTACACATCACCAGATATAGGAGTTTAAAATACTAAATATAGTTTTCTATTACATTTTATAATAAACGTGATACTCTGCATTTTTTGAGATCACTGTAAGTATTGACCTTTAGTAGTATAAAGACGATCGAAGTAAAAATAAAATTTTTAATACATTTAAACTTTAGAATCACTAGCCATAATATATTATAAATTATATACAAAATAATTATAATTTAACAAATACAAATGTATACGTATAGATTACAAAAACAATTCTCCCTACTAAAAATTTTAAATTTACACTTTGGTTAAAATTGACAAAGATTTTAGAAATAAATGAAAACTTGACGGGAGAGTACGAAAAGTTCCCGAAGTTTTTACACGCGTAAAATTCTAATTCGCACAGTTTTAATGAAATTCCCAATTGGGCAGCGCATTTTTTTTCGAGAGCATGGAGCCCTTCAACGTACGCGCTCGCTAGTTGAAACACGATCAAAGGCGACAGGTATACATACGTAAATGGGGACACGAGGGGGGTGGGGGGAGGGGGGAGTCAAAACGTTTAATTAAAAAAGTGAAATCGAAGCGGAGGCGTGCGACACGCGCGTCGTCGTTAGTCGGTAGTTTATAAACTCTTTTTAAACACCCTGTATATAGAATAATATTTATTTATATTTTTATATATATATATCCGTATTAATAATCAATAATATCCGTTTGTATTGTACAGGTTGTATTTTTTTCGAGGGGGGCTGAAAGCCTATGGTCACCTAAAAATTCACTTTAATCTCTTATTGTATTTTTCTCTCTCATCATAACACCCTTCTGATGTCGTTATTCACCGTTAACGAATTTTTTTTCTCGCGCGTTTCAATTAATCGTTCAAAAATCCATTTATATTTATGCACAGACGCGCGCGCTCTCTTTCTCTCTAATTATCCTTTATTATTATATTTTTCAAATATCTGCCTCTCGCCTGGTGTGAGTATGTGACGCGACGTTTTGCTTTCTCGCCCTTTCCCTCCTCGCTAAACATTTTATCTTATTTTTTATTATTTCGTTTCTTATATTAAAAAAAGAACAGGGAATAAAAAAGGAAATTCGTCTTGTTTTCTCATGCCCCTTTCGCGTATCGCGATGAGGTTATTATTATTTCCCCACTGTTTTCCACTCGTATTATTTCTCGCTTGATTCTACATTTTTGTATCTTTTTTATATTATTTTAAAAACGAAATATAATCGTACGCGCTTTATACTCTCTCTTTATCTCTCTTTGTTTAATGAATTATTATTCTTTTTACCATTATAGATTAATATGTAGCTTTTTCTTTTTTTTTATCTATCGTAGATTTGTCTGTGGCTATCCCTGATGTGTTAGTTACCCTGCGCTTCCGTCTGGTTATCGAAATATTGTTGTCGAAAATTCTGGTCTATAATGCGATTTTTACCAAAGTCTCCCACGGCTGAGTCCTCGATTTCTCGCGCTTCCCTTGATTATTCGGCAACGGACGAGCTTGCAGCCTGGGAGCTTGCGAAAATATCGTGATTTTTTTTTTTTCATTTGTATACGCGAACGAGCAGCATCGTTTGTATTCTTTATTCGTTTTACGTTGCTGCACCGTTTTACTTTTCGCATATTTAAATATTCATTAGCCTCGGCTATTTTTGGATTATCCTCGCGCGGATTCAACTGGCTTGCGCGCGCGCGCGCTCACACATTGGAAACGAGAGAACCAAAGTTATACGCGTTATTTAACAATAGAGAAAATGTAAATAATAGTCGTATTCAAGTACATTGCCCTTTTCGATTTCGGCCCGCGGCACTATTGCACCAGTCCCTCAGTCAAACAAATAAGAAATGCTATCGGCAGTTGGATTTCGTTATTTTATTTCTAAATGCGTAAAATTATTCTCAATAATCTTTCGCTCAAAATCTATTTTTTTTTCCATATTTTATATATTGCACGTAAAATTAGAAATTCACTTAATATTAAACACAATTAATTTAAAAATATTTTAGAGGTCAACAATTCAATTCATTTAGGCAATAATAATGTGTAAAATTTAAAATTAGTTGGCCAAGTCCAATTACTGTCGATATAATATTTTCATCCATTTTCTAGGAATAATTATGTAATTGTAACAAAACATAATATATATACGTTTTTAAAATGTACTCTTGATAATTTCGTAATATATGTAAAGTTTCTTGAGCAAAACTATATCTTGGTCATGAAAAGATTGTTTAATATCGCGTTAAGAATAGTGCTTAGCCAATGAAAATTGCCATTTGCATGGCACGCCCTCACGTGAGATACATGCGGCTATGCAAATAAGAGAATAACAAGGAAAAATTTTACAATTCATGGTCGAGCACAAAAACAAACAAAACTTCATCGGGACTTTTCGCGAGTCTCGGCTTGTAGAAAGTGGCTAGACACGCCCGCGGTGCAGCGGCGGCGGCGTTAGCGCATTTTCCTCGCTCCCCTTCTCACTCTCTTTCACTCCCTCGTTCTCTCTTGCTCTCCTAAGTATTTGGTATATCTGATCGTTCAGCGTAGCAGGAACTGTTTTCGTTTTACATATAAGTGAAGCTGTCTATATGGTTCTGAGCCATCTGTATGTATATGTTTGTGTATGCAAGTATGAGTATTTTGCGTACAGAGCAAATTGTGTACGTCGGCTGGCTTTTTCTCTCTTTTCGCGCATGTGTACTTATACGAGCGAAACTCCGTCCGCGGAACTTTCGTCCTGGTAAAAAGTCGTAAAAAAATAAGGCGAGCGGGGTCCGCCGTCGGACGCCGCAGCGCCACTGTTAGTCGCGAAGAAGAAGGTTAAAATAAATTATGTGTCACGGTAAAACTAGTAAAAAACACGCGTCAGTCGAGAGATGATGGCCTCAATAGAGGTCTGTTAGTAAAAGTGGCGGTACGCTCTCGCGCTCCGGAGTTGCGCTCGCTCTCGATTCGTTATATATTGTTTCTCTATAATATTACGCAGTCGATGGAGAAGAAACGGGGCGAGTGTGTGAGCTTCGTACGACTAAAAACGAGCCTTAGAACATAAAAAAGAAAAATAAAAGAAACTAAAATTAAGGGCTGGGATAAGTCCAGCTAACAATTTATTCAATGGGATATCGTACCCTAAAAGCTAACTAGACTGCACTGCAAAAGGAATCGGTCTTCCTCGCGTCAACGTTCTTTCGTACTCCAAGTTTGTAAGAAAAGACTGTATAAAAGTTAAAAAGAATTGTTCCTTGTTGAATATGATCGTTCCGTTCCCCCGTTCAGATTCTATGCGGTACGAAATAATTTCATTTAATTGTACTGTATTGCCAAGGAAAGTCTACCCTTTTGCAGTGCAGATGAACATAAAAGTCTTACACAATCGAAAAACGTATAAGACGGTAGTACATAGTGAATGATGTGTGAACGAAGACCTAAACGGAAACATGACAGTACAACGCACCATCAACGCAAGTCCGGCACAGCGCGCGCATGGAACGCGTAATCCTTAATAATCCTACTAATAATCCTGACAGTGCCGTCAATAATAATAATAAAGCAGGGACTCGGGAGAAAAAACGTCGTCGTGCTTGTTACCCTGGCGGTGCGATTTCAGTCTTGTTAGAGGATCAGCGGCCTCGTCGTCGTGGTCTAGGTAACGGTCCTCGAGCCGCGGCCACATGAGCCTCCTCTTCCGTCGGCCGCGAGGCCTCATCGGCCCTCATTCGGAGCCGTTTTGCTGTAGCAGCGCGGGCGCCGACTGGGCCGGGGGCGGCATCATGCCCTCGGCCATGTTTATGGGCGCGGGCGAGGGACTGCGACTGGTGCTAGGCATCGACACGTCCTCCGGCACCCTGGCGGCCTGTTGCTGAGGCTGCTGTGGGGGTGGGGGTGGCTGTTGCTGATGTCCATTGCTGGCGCCGCCGTTGCCGCCCTGCTGCGGTTGCTCACTGGGCGGCAGCAGGTGCACCATGTTTACTGGCACCGGGAACCCGGCAAAGTCGGGGAAGAAGCCCGCCTGGGCGAGACCCTGGCTGAGCAGCTGGTGATGCGCGAAGTTGGCCTCGGCCTCGGCCTGCGCCTGCGCTTGCGCTTGCGCCTGGGTCTGGCCCGGCATCGGGGGCAGCGCGGGCAGCCGCGCGCTCTGTGGCGGTTGATCCAGAGCTTTGACGTTGTTGTTGTTAATCAGCTCGCCGATGCAGTCCTTACGCAACTGCTCGAGTTTCAAGCTCTTGCCATACTTGCCTCTGACGTACATGAGCAGACTGTTGTAGGGGATGCCGTAGACGCGGCTCGCCTGGGACGTCGTCATCTTCTTGTTCCAGACCATTGTGAGTGCCTCCGTCAGGTCAGCATTCGTCCAAGACCTGGGTGGGCCCCCTCGGGGGGCACTGTGCTGACCCTTGGGTCGACAGACGGCTAGACTCCTCGCGTGCTCGCTCCAGCGTCGAGCCGCACCATCGCCGCGGGGCTTCTTGGTCTTCTTGCCGGTGTGGTGGTGGCCCAGGTTAGCGGCACTCATGTACAGGTTGTGAAGATTTTCCGCCTTGTAGCTATCGTGCATTTCGAGGGATGCGCCAGCTGGAAAAAGACCAGGCGGCAGTTGTATTCCATCCATGGGGAAGTTCCTGGATGTCAGGGGCCCGTCCGCCTGTGGGTAATGGTAGCCCGGTGGCTTGCCGAGCGGACTGCCCTCGCGCGGGAGGCGAGCTCCGACGGGGCCCATGTGGTTCGGATGGTTGGCCGGTAGCCATTGGGCCGCCAGCTGACCCAAGTTTGTCAGGTACTCGCTACCATGGTGGTGTGGTGGTGTAAGCGTGAGCGACGATATGGCCGCCAAACCGGCAGCGGGTAGATCCGCGAAGGCGGCGTCCGGGTGAAGGCCGGACATAACCAGAGGCGAACCCCGCGGACTACTGGCCGCTTCGCTCTCGGACTTGACCATATGGTCGGTCAACGTCGAGGGCGACTGAGCGTTTTTTGGTTCCCTCTTCATTGATAAGTTCTCCGCTACGTCCTCGCATGATTCTTGCTGTGACTGGTGTTGTGATGGTTGGTGTTGTTGCGATTGGTGACTCGAGGGCGATCTCCGTTGCGGCGGATCTTGCTCCGCTGTTTGCTGAATCCGTTGCTGTTCATTCTGTTGTTGCTCTCCCTTGCTCGAAAGGTTGACAACAGCGCTGGACGATTCGTCGCTATTGGACTGCTGTTGCGGCGGATTTTGTTTGCTCAGGTCTTGAGGCATGATCTCGCCTGACCGCCTCCTAGGCCTGGCCTGCTTCCTTCTGGGCATAAGGGGTGACAGGTCCCTCAGATTGAAGTTGAGGTGGCCCATGTGTGGTAGGCCGTGGTCCCGCATTGGTGTTGGACTTAGGGCGTGGCTGTCCATGTCCATGTGTAGGTCGTCATCTTCCTCGTGCAAGTGGCCGTCCAAAAGCATCTGCCGGGCGCTTTCATCGTCGCCCAACAGCACGTCAGTCGTCGGCGTCTCCGGAGGACTCCCCCGTAGACTCCCCCGCGCATCCGACGAGGCCAGACCACGAATCTGTAGACTTTCGGCAGCATGCATTAGGCTACTTAAATCTTCACGGTCTACTCGCACCTCGCCGCGGTACATAAAATCAATAAGGGCTGTTATCTCTCGGCCCGGGAAGTCCTTCAGCACGATCACTGGATGTTTGCACGGATGCTCCGAGAAGATCCGCTCAAAGAAGGGGCTATAATGAACGAAACAAATTTTCATTAAATTCAATCTATTAATTATAATTCATTGTGAAAGGTTGCTTATCCTAAATAATATAATAAATTGTTATTTTAATATTGATAGTTTATACTGTTGTTCCTAATATAAAACGTAAATTAGAATGTTTTCAAAATATAAAAATGTAGCTGTAAATGATAACCCACCTGCATATGCTCAGTACGACCTTGTGAGCCTTCATGCTAGTATCGGCACATACGAGGGTCACGTCGACGAGGGCCTCGGCATGAAGCAGGGACTCGAACGCCTGCATAATGTGCGCCTGGTGGTTGTTCCATCTGAGCGAGTACTGTCCGTCGGCCATCCCGTCAGGACTCTCCGCAGTACCGGAGGACATAATTGTTGCTTCCTCCACCACCTCCTGCCGCCTCCGGCTGCTTTCTGCTGTCGTCCCGTCGTCTTCGTCGTTTCCGTTCTTCCGCTCGCTAGTCTGCGCGATGAAGCCACCTCGTTTTCGCCACCGTCCTTGTCGTTGTCGCGCCACCACACCAGCTGGCCGCTCCTCTGCCCTCTGTCCTCGTGCTTTGTACTCCCATGCACTTCACTGAATTATCGAGAATCCAGTCTCGGTTGTTGGCGATTTCGCGATCGGCGCCGACTATCTGGAAGAATGAGAGATCGGATTAGTCGTTTGTTGTGTTACGAAAGTCGGAATATAGTTTTGCGTTTGGAGCGATCGAAGTTTAGAACCTCGCGCGGTCGTGGAAAAGTGGCCTGACAGGATGCATGATTTATGGTCTTGCAAAAGTTACGAGAACAGTTTGAACTGTGATGTATGGCAATAGCATTCTATACATAAATTGTTATCGGCTTGTAACGAATAAAGACCTATCACGCTTTTGATCAAACAAAAGTATAGCAAGTTAATATATAGAAATTATTAAATAGTCAAATCAATAGAGACTAAGCGGTAACGCTTTCATATTGAGACACATACGAAGAACCAAGGGGTAACGCCTCTAGCAGGAAACGGCGGAGAAGCAGTTTTCCCGCTCGAAATTGCAGAGCGGCACACGTGCACCTGTAGCTGCAGCGTACACGCGTCAGCCGCTCGAAACAATAGGCCGTATACATACGCGTGCGTTGTTACGGCTATCCACTGCTCTAATGATTTAACGGATCGCAATTACGCGCGGCGGGCGCGGGGAGTGTCAATTTTCGCGGGAGCGCGAATCGTCGCTCCGAAAGTACGGAGTGAAAGCGAGAGCGGCGCGCGCGGGGGAAATATCGCTTCTGCAAGAGGGAGGGCGAGAGAGAGAGGTGTATATGAGGAATGGCACGTCGATCGTCTTGTACGCGCCGCAAGAGATGTGGAAAACTTGAGCAATCGCTCTCTGAGCCGACGAGTTCGCACGAGCGGACGCGATTTTCTTTATATGTCTCCGAAATCGTCGAGATTTTTCATAGGGATAAGAGCATACGTGGGATTAGCTAGAAAAATTAGCTCGATCTCGAGTTCAATATGGCTGGATTGATTACTGGGTCCGTTTACTAATATTGAATGCTATTCTATAAGTACAAAATTTTTTTAAATATTAGAGAAAATTCAATACGTGATTTTATGTTTCGCATTCCTCAGAGCTTAATATAATATTTAAATTCAACGATATAATAACTACGCGTACTATATATTTCTAGCGAATATTTTGAAAAGCCGTTCGCATATATATAACTAACATTTTCTCAAAACGTTTCTTTGCGGTGCGGTGGAATTTCTTTCGCACGACTATACGCGTTATACACCCGTCTACGTATGTCGCAAATGCAATTTCGTAGCGGCTGCAATTTGTGTAAGCGCCCAATTTATTATACAACCCATTTCCACAACTTAACCGTTGTTCTTCGAAAAATGCCATTGGGTTTCTCGCTGAAAGACTTCGCATTCGCCGGTCGACGAATTTTGCAATGAACTCGAGCTGCCAAGTAAGAACTAATTATTAAAATTCGTGTAACCGAATGTGGTGTTGTGCGAGGCATGCGTCCGTTTTATTTCTTCGTAAAATTCCTAATTGTTTAACCTCGAAGATATTTAAAGAATATTAAATTGAATAAATATTGTAAACGTTTTTTATGGCGAAAGGAATTATAGGTAATTGGTGAAATATTCTTGCGCGAGTAAATAATTCGTAATCCTAAGGATAATCGTAAAGATAATTGTATCAAACGTTATGATGACTCGATGTTTAATTTGAAAATTATTCAACAATAACATACTCTACATAGAATTGGATATTGAGGCTTTTATTTTGCCCAGAAATGCATTATTTAATAAAATAAACTTGTTCAATAAGTTTAAAGAGGTAAAGCATATAAAATCAGTTATGAAATTCTAATGAGATAATACAGCACCGACTGTTTATCCTCTTCAAAGACAACTTCTACGGAAGGTGGAAAAATAGCGGGAAAAGCCCTGGGGGGCGCACGAGATGCCGGCTGCGCGTGGACTCGCCGAACTCAGCAGGCCAACTTTGTTGTCAAACTGACACGTGTACACGCGCTAATGCGCTTCGGCGCTAAAAAAAGTGTCACGCTGGGTCCAAGTAAACGATCCCACCTCTTGTCTGCAGGACACACATGAGAGGCGCGCGCGTGAGTACGGGAGCACGTGGCCGCCGACTGGATTTCACGGTGCGAGTTACAATTTTGATACGGGGATGGCGTACAGGAATTTCCGCGCGAGTTCGAGCCTTTGGGCATTTGCAAATTTAATCGAAAGGAGAGAGGGAGATAGGGAGGGAGAGCGAGAGGCTGATACAGAGCGGATTTCGCTTCCTTTTTCGATGGATTTAATGAAGTTCCGCGAGTGCGCGGGGCGCTCGTTAACGCGAGAGCCTCGGCGCTGGATAATAGATAAACATGAACGGAATAAAAGTTTCGTTCACGCGATTCGTCCGAAAAAAGTCACTTTGTTCTCGGCTTTTCGATATACATTACGGGCAGCGCGGCGGCCGCTGCTGCTCTGCGCATAAAACGTTCGGTCGGAATTATTTAACGTGTATTTTTTAATGAATAGATTTTATAGTTGCCTTTGATTTAGCCTTTGCGCATATATATGTACAAGCGCTTGTACATGCGAGGAATAATTGTTTCTGCTTTTGATTAAATTTTACCGAAAAGTGCGAACGATATTATCGTGAAAATGCTTATAACAAAAGGCAATTCTCGGATTCTATATAAAGGTATTTGTTATACGTTATAATTAATTTAAAAATTCGAGCATTTTTCACTGCGTTATTAAAAATATATATGTATATATATATATATCCCGCTCCGAACAAAGGAAAAATCTCAATTTAAACTCGTAACACTGGTGCGCGCACTTCCCGGCTCCGATCATTAAAGGGAGGAAAAAACGTTGCATTATGTAACGAAAAAACTTTTTCCTCGCGATGCTCTCTCCTCTCTCTCTCTCTCTCTCTCTCTCTCTCTCTCTCTCTCTCTCTCTCCTGCGGCCGCACATAAGCCGATATGCATGTGAAACGCGACTCTCCTCGGCGACATTTCCGTCATAATAAAAGTCTCCTCCATACATCGGCCACGTATTTCTCCCGATACGTATCTCTCGTCGCGAAAATCACTCGCGGCGAATGAGACAATGCGGGGGAAACGCGATCCCTCTCTCCCCCCAGTACGTATATAATCCACATCCATCTGTACACTTTTTCCCGATTTCCTTCGCCCGCAGGTGAAACGCGATACATGCCGAGGAGGAAGAGAGCGAGACAGAGAGAGTCCGTCTGCGCGCGCCCACGCCTGTCACGTGTGCGAGGCGCGGGCGCGAGCATGGTCCGGAGAAGATCACGTTGGCGCGAAATTGGGAAAAGATAATCGTACGAATTGTGCGTATGTGTGTGCGGCTATCCGCCGCATGCGACGGATCCACGAGGCGCCCCTTTGCCGATGATCAGCTGACGTTTTCACGTGAGACCCCCCCGGCAGTACCGATGCGGACTCGAGAGCACTGATTTCACTTTGCGCTGCTTCTATTATGTGCGTTTCTTTTGCGTTTACAGTTTGCTTGTTTACCGCGGGATAATGAGTACCATAAGCCATATATAAGAACAGATTTATTTTATATGCCAGTGCGTATGCCTTCATGCAAGTGCGGTACGTGATTTTAAGAGAAGATGGTACTGTGGTGTAATGCTCCGAAAATAAATGGTAGATTTAACGACTTGAAATTCTTATTCTGAGAAAATTTGAGCGCGTGGTTTATGATCTACGTTTCATGTATGCTTCTAAGAAAGTTTATGCTACTTTCACATATTTTTTATTGGGTTCAAGTGTGGATGCGTGCATTGTTTTTTGATGTGCAAATCACGGAATATCATGTAATGTAAATAAATATTTTTGTAAAAATTCATGCAATTTTATGATAATCTGTATTGAAGTAACTAGACGGTAAATTGTAAGCTTTTGATAACATAATTATTTGCTAGTTTTTGCAAAATTAATTGAATAATTCAGTTTATTTTATATCTTGATTCGGCTCTATTTCAACTACTGAATATGTTGAGTAAATATTTTGGGATTATAAAATCTACTAGCTTATACTAATCAACACGCGCGATTGATAGTAAATAACAATATTATTAAAATGAGATTATTGTGAATTCTGTAATCGCTATAAGTAAACAAGCTAACGTACGAGCTGTCAAATCTCCGCCAGCAAACGCGAACTGAAGGCATTTGAATATATATCCAAGAACCCCAATGAAATAATTCCGAACTCACTGTCATCGGCTGGATCGACAAACACTTAGCGAGAGTATCATCGTCATGGCATCATAATTATGCAGCACCTCACGAGGACTGCCAATAGCACTTTGACATTGGATCACAAAAATGAAGAAAAACTAACGATCACTTTTGACTTAAACATCAGAATATCACACTTCACGTTTTGAGCCGAATTGTTGCGTGGAGAGTCCGGCAACGGGCTGCTACTACTGACCCAAGACACATGATGCTCCGAACGACAGGTACCAGCACGGCCGTGCGCATCCGAAAGATGTCACCAGGATAAACTACAGAATGCGCGCGTAAATGTTGAGATGGACGCAGAGATATAATAGAGATATGGAGATATGGATATACGAGGCGCGTGCAGCGGCGGGGGTGGTGGTGGTGTTGTGTTGCTGCTCGCAGCACACGGCGTGTGAGATGTGATGTGCGCGCGCGCTGGCCGCTGCAGCAGCCGCCTCCGCGAGTGTGTGCCGAGAAACTAACCGTGCGTGCGAGGGTTGCGTGTGCGCTGCCAGCCTGCCTGCCTGCCTGCGTCGGCGACGGCCGGTGAGTGAATGCGCCGGTGACGTTGGGCGCCCCTCCTCGCCCGTGCCCCCTCTACTCGCGCGCCGCGCGCTCTCTCACTCACTCCCCTCTCCCCCCTCTAGAGCGCCTTCCTTGGGTGAGAGAGAGAGACCCCCCGCGCTCGCCGTCTTAGCACGCGTTTCCCTCCCTCGCGGGCGCCGCGACGCCTCCCTCCCGCGCGCGCGCGTTCTCCGTCTTTTTCGTGGGCGCCGTACGCCCACCGCGCGTACCTCCTTCCGCGAACCACGAACTACCCTTTCGCATGCATGTGTGGCTGTATGCAAGATGCATATACGTCGGAGAGAGACGTCCGGTGGTTTTCGTCTCTCTATATAGAGAGCAAGTGCACGCTGCTCAAACTGTATGCCTCATGTATATACGTGCGGAGCTCGCGTGGTGCCGTTTACCGTGCATGCATGCGCTTGCATGATGTATGCAAATTTTATAGGCACGCGCGCCCCGGCGAAATTTTCAGCGTGATTTATTTCGGGTTTTTTTTTTCTTTCGCGGCGCTCGGTTTCCTCGGCTTCGTGCGCTTTTTTTATACCACCGCCGTGGCCTGACGAGTCGCGATGTGCGAAAGTAATTTTGCCATCAGGATTTTTTTTCGCAGACGCGGAAGTTCAAATAGTAATGAATGCGTCGTTTGGTCGTGGCAATAAAATATTTGGAAAAGGAGAAATTATATTTTGATGAATCGGAGCGCGGGTGTGCATTAGAGGAATAAATTTTCAACCAAAAAGTATTTACTGTACTTATACGCAGCACACTCAGATTTCATCCCAAACATTTTAAAATGTTTCAATTAAAATCGAATTCAAATTGCTAATCAACGAATTTCAATGAATATTAAGTTACAACGATATGCATCTCGATATTATTCGCAGCCCATTCGAATTCAATATGCACCGTTTATTAAACATTTCTCTATGTTTGTAAAAATAGTATTAATGTTGTAAACTGCGGCAATTATGACTAATGAAATATATATATGAATATCGAAAATCCACGTGAAATCGTAATAAAACAATATTTGATAATGCATTTTCAAGATATTAAATTTAATCCCGTTCATTGAAATGTAACTTAATATTTATACGCTAACGATAGATTTAATATTATCATTTTCATAATCTCAATAAATACTACGCGTTAATTTATTATCGTGAGCGTTTTTTGAACACAATATCAATAATACTTAAAAATATAAACTACTTTGCGCTTTAATTAACGAAAATTCGAAAACAGTGTCAGTGTACCCAGGAATCTGGCCATTGTCCTACTCACGCGCAGACCCAGTTCTACTGCTCAACTTTCCTCCCCGCAGCCGGCGCCGGCAGCATAGAAAATATTTTCACCGTGAGTAATTGCAACAAGCCTTCCTCCCTTTCGATTCAACTTGGCACACACGCACGCATGCACGCGCGTTCTCTTGAGTGCGCGTATGCAAGGGGTTGATGCGACAGAGGCAGGAGCGAAGGGGTTGAGATTACAGAGGCGCTCGAGGGGGACGGCGCGGTCGAGGGGTTGGCTTTTAAATGCCCACGCATGGGACGGCCGATGATATTGGCCCGCCGGGGGCCAGAGCCGCGAAATAGCTTCAAGGACGCGCGCGCGGAAGAGGCTTTCCGGGGGGATCTAAGAATATCATCTAAATTTATAATCCATGTGAATCCGTGGCGACGCGTGAGCCCCTCGTATATATAATAACGATGTTCCTCGAGAATTGGATCGTCTCGTGGCGCGCCGCACGCGGAAGAGAGGGAAGTTTACTCGGACCGATCGGGCTCCTGCGCGCGGATTGTTCGCCGACTTTCCGGGTTATTTATAGTTTCGGTCACGTGAATGGAGCCGCGCAAGGTGCGCTAATGTAATCGACATGGTAATTGTCTCGGAGCATGATTAGATCTCAATTAATGATTATTTTAAGCAGACAATAACGTATTTAATGTGTGCTTTCTATATTTCGACAGTCTCGCAAAGACGCGGTTAGAACAATGAGGGTTATCCACACATGTGTCAAAATTGTACGATATAGCAGAAGGATATTTTAAACCTTCCAAATATGCAGTAAACGGCAATTATACGGTTAAAATTAGAGGAAATGTATGGCTATACTTTTGCATGAAAACAATGGCACAGCAAAGATGTTGATGTTATAACGCAAACGTAAGAATTTACGTACTTTTAAAACCGACACTAAGTTCATACTTGTATTCAACTTGTTTCTGAGAAAAATTCATGACACATTGCCTTCAGATAATAGAAACAATTATTTAATATTTCTTGCTATTAACAACATCACAAGTTCAACCAATTTTTCAAAGAAAATAGTAAATAAAAGCTTGTTTTGAAAGCTCCGAATTAAACAAATTTCATTCTTCGCGTCAAAATTGTTCTACGACGCAAAATTGGCGTACCACTCGACTTGAAAAACAACTACATTTTATTCTAAACTAACCAATAAAACAAATACGACGTTTTAGATAAAATGTTGACGATTGTAAACGTTATACGACGGCATTGCTAAGCGAAGCTCTGGGCAAAAGGGAGAAAACAATAAAACAAGGGATCTTCTTACCTGAGTGAAATATCAGCGTTACTGCAATTGACCACTGTCCTCGAATATTTGTCCAATGCTCCGAGCCAGGTATGTAACACGTCTGTACACTTCGACAGTCTCTGTCAAACTGAAAATCACTTTGGTGGCTGTGCGTCACTTGCTCCAAAACGCATCGAAATCCCTCAGCTGCTCGAGGGCGCAGGCGTATACATATAGGCGCCGGCACACACGTATAATATCACTTCGTACATACAAGAGAGATTCCGAGTTCGCAAACGGCTCAATCCCTCGGCTCACTCTACACGCGCAAATAATCACTGTACAAGCACACTGTATTAGGATGGATAGCACCAATATATAAGAGTAGATTCTGCGCTCTCGCAGGCTGCGACGGCTGGTCCAGAATGTGAGCAGCGAGATTTGGCGGTGCGGTGATGACGACAACTGTCAACACGTGGCTGCCGCGCACCTCTGCTCTCTCTCTCTTCTATTTTGGAGGAACTTCCGACGTTTACCGCGCTCGCACTACTACTGACTCACACCGATATACTTGCTCTAACCGGTGACGAGGGCTCTGTCACATGGTACTGAGCCGACTGTGATGCACGCGGTCACTCGCTCCTGTGCGAAGGCAGTGGTACACGGGCCGCGTGAAAAAGAGACCGACTGCTGCTGCTGCCCCCTTGGGTACACGCATGTGGGGGTAGTAGTAGTGCTAGTGGCTATATAAGTTGGCCGGTTAGCGTTACGCTAGCGAGCTGTGACTGCCTACACGCGCGTATACACTGCACTCGACTGAGAAAGACGGAGAAAGAATGGGGAGCGAGAGGGACAGAGAGAGGGAGAGTGAGAGAGAGAGAGCGGAAGAAGAAGAAGAGAGGGCAAGCTGCGGAGTCCCACCTCCTTGGCCACCTCCATAACCTTGGGTACCAGCCCACCGGACCCTCTCTCTTTTCTTCTCCCGATCTTTTCCCCCACCGCCGGCGCATGAGCGTGCTCCTCTCTTCCTCCAGGCAGCGGCGGCGGCAGCAGCGGATCCTTTCTCTTTTGCCCGCAAGAGAGGATTTAGCGCGCGCGCAGGCGGACGATTTCCCCTGTATAAGGAGTCGGAAGAGCCTCGAGTCCGGCGAATATGCGTATATATATAATATATACATATATACCGGCCGCTGTACTCTCGGACGACACGCGAGTCTTTACGATTGTCAGCGACCCTGGTCAACAAAACTTTATTGCCGCGCTAGCCTCGTACCGGCACCTTGTCTCCTTCTCGCGCCCTAGCTTTCCTCTCCCATCAGCGATCTTTGCTCGACTTAACTGTTATCACTTTGACTTTTGGCAACTCCCAAGGGCGCGACACCTTGCTGGAAGCCGACAAATATGGCCGCGGTTGCGTATGTGTATTATAGACACGACACGCGCTGAGCTTTACGAGCGATTTGGGTGGTGATGAAATGCGGCTTTATTCTTGCCGAGATCGCTGAATGAGAAATCACGACGGCGAGCTGTCGGCCGAGAAAAGTGGGACGCAGGGTGTAATTGATTCGGAGTGACGCGCAGCGTCGAGTTCGGCCGACGGACGCTCGCTCGCGTGCCGCCGCTGCGATTCAGTCGTTTGTCGTGTTCTCGTGATGTCTTGGATATAGATATGCTAATTACGCCTGTAGTAATTTGTTTTTCGGATCAGCGAATCTTACATAACACGCTTAATTGTCCTACGTGTAAGAGAGTATTGATATTTGTATTAAAACAACTCTGCTACTTCGTGTCTTACTTAATCGTCATATCTTGATTTTCCGTGTACAGAATGATTGTGTCCTATTTATTTTTGTCGGACTATACTTAATAAGTACTTTCTGAAATATTTATAACGTGTTGCTAAGGCCATTTAGATCAAAAGTAATGAATTTTTGAAATAAGATAAATTTCGGGGCTCAGTGTGTAATGTTTATGAATCATACACGCTGAGGTAGGAAAAGTTGCTAGTCTAATTCATTTCTGAGAGAATCTTCTATACGTATTTCTAGATGTTATTTATAGGAGTTTTGAGAAATCTCACAAGAAAAATTAAAGAATAAAACAATAATATGTATCTGATTTTCAATTAAAGAATATTTTAGCAGCAATTTCTCGGTTGTCAATATACCTCAGCAGAATGGTTTTCCTTGTGGGTACAAGCTTGCAAGTGCAAATGTAAAGCTGATATGCTTATTGTTTTCGAGGCTATTTTTAATTACAAAATGACAAAAATTATTGTCTCCATAGTGACAGAAAGTATCCTATACACAAAAGCGGTACCTTTGAAGTGGGCATAAATATTGGTCATAAAATTTGATTGGCCCACGATACGGCGCGCCAAGCGCGCATATCGACACTTCTAGTAACCATTAAAATTTGAAAGATTTATTAATACACTTTGGTTAAGAAGATATAAGCAACATATATTACTCATAATACTTCATTTAAGCACTTGTGAGATCATAAAACTTTCCCTACTTATATCAAAAACAAACGTGTTTGTACATGTTGCACTTCGCAAGAAAAGCAAATCCTTTTCGGCTCTCATGCCTATGGTAAACCAGAATGTGTTAAAGGATTTCTCAGGTAGCTGCGCCTTTCCTTGGCTCGCATAGAGACAATTCGCGCACAGGGACATTTTCACAATAACAGATTATCGTAAATAAGCATGGCCCCCCTACGGCCACGGATGACGACGCGGCTCGAGTCTTCGCACGGCGGCGACCCCGATTTTACTGCAATGTGTACGGACGGTCTTTACAGCACCTTACTCTCCGCATGTAGGCCGTCAATGCAAACAAACTAACCGTGTCCGCACCCACGCTTACCTATATCTACAAACATGATCTGCTACTAAAACCTCGGAAATAGACGGCGGCACACGCTCGAGGTGGCTGTAGTCTCACTTCAAGCCCTCGAAAGAGTTCGTGTGACCGCAGCGTCGTCTTCCGACAAGATATCTGGACACGGGCAACTGCAAAAAATCATCTCTAAAATGTCGCACCTGTTCGATTTTGACAAACTAGAGGAGAAAAAAGCTCTGGAAGACCGCCGTAAAATAATATATCTTCTTTAGCGTGCGTGCGCGCGCGCATAAACACATACAAGTGCGGGATCGGCAGCGCAGCAAAGACGAGAAGTGCGTCAAAGTTTCATTTACGACGCGCCTCCAAGTTTTCAATGGCCTGGACTCTCTCACTCTCTCGTTTTCCCTCCCCCAGAGTCGAAGTTAAACAGGACGACGGCGCATGAGGCACGTATTTCGACCTCGCCTACACGCGTATATACATACATATATATGTATGGGTATATATGTACATAGGGATGAGATTTATGGTCATCAAGTAGCGCGCGGAAAGAGAGGCAGGGGCCCCGAGGAGAGGACAAATGTCATATACTCCGTGTTTTTGTCTCCTAATCCGTGGGGACTCATGGCCCTCGTTATATGGCCGGGCCCATTACTCGGCGAAATGGGAAAGTGAGGCGCTGAGTATAAGATGAACCGCGAGAGTAAGAGAGACAGCGAGAAATACGGATGATGTAGGTAGCCCTGCCCAAATCCTTCCTTCTGCTTTGCGACCTTTGCGGGGGGTACCCTTACATGTACGACACACCTAGCACCTGCGCGCACCGTGTCTTTGCTTGTGTTAGTGTCGTGGTAGTAGTAAACACGCACATTTACGAGCTCCCTTCGGTAGGAGTGATGGCGCATACAAGCTTTTCAACAACTAACCCGGAGAAGTGGTTTATGTCTTAGCGGGGAAGATTTTCACCGCTTCTACGAAAGTTTATTCTTTTACGGTTCCTGTTGTTACACGAAATGAGCAAAAAAACTGACCCCTGTGTATAATAAAATACTCCTTTCGGGTATAAATAAATTTTGCATCTTTTGGAATTCGGCCAGCTTCTGCTCGTGTTCATAAGATGCTTATACGTTGATAATTGTTTTTGCGCGTTTCACACAGAATACCACGTTTGACTCATGAGAGGCGGCAAATTTTCGGTGTAATTGTGCGAAACACAGGGATTTTATTGCGACTCGGGCCGAGACAATAGGTGATTCTTGCTCGGGTTTTTCCGAGAAGGCAAGAATGGCATACGCGTGTATGATGGCCCTCGCTGCGATCGTGTGACACATCGGCACATGTTTACGGCGGGAACCGAGGCGAAAATTTTCACCTCTAATGGTAATGTGTTTGGGTACACGCGCGCGCATGCAAGAATTCGCACTTGTAAGGACGGAAAAGGATGATTAAGCCCTTGCGGCTCTCTGCTCAATTGAGCGTGTGCCGTTGGCACGTACGTGAGAAGACGCGTGAGTGCAAGCATGCATAAGCGGCATTGTCAACAATTGTTGCGCACAATTTTCAAGTATTTTCACACTTATCTAGGAAGCTTATTTACTGTTTTCGCGACACACATAAAATTAGTTTTCTAAGATATGTAATATAAGAAACATGAAATTGAAAACTTCCGTACGAGTCATACACAAATCTCACAGTGCCATTATCAGATATCGCGGTATTATTTTACTTCACTTTATAATAAGTTATTAAAATAATAGTATCAACAGGACAGTATAAGAGTATTATCTAGTTAGATTCGTTGTTTGCACTTGTAAACTCTATCATACGGAAGTAATGCTGGTATTTCAATTCATAATGAACAGAGTTTTTGCGCTGTACTACAAGAGAATTATGATTGGAAGTAATAAAAGTTTTAACCGAGAATATGATCCTTTAAAATTCTATATTTTTCGCATCAATTAAAAGTCCCATATTGATCGATCTGCTCCAGATAGTTCATTTTTTTTAACTAATCTTTTCAGCTTAAGAGAGTCAAATATTTTCGATATTTTATATAGAAACATCGCGCTATCAATAGTTAATATTTATCCTGAATTAGTTAACAATAATAATCACAATAATACCACAAATATTACTTGTTAAACTGAATAGAATCATATCATATTTTATAAAACGTACTACAATATATTTACGTAAATAAGAAAAAAAATTTTGAATTGTGAAATGCGAAAGCTAGTTTATTAACAATAACCAAATTTCATATTTAACATAATTTCAAGAATGACTAAATTGTATAATAGAACCCTATTATATACCTCAAACCCATATTAATAGATTTGCTATCAAATGATAGTTCACAATCGAAATATGTAACTGCCTTCACAAATCGAAATATGTAACTGCCTAAAATATTTTGAAACTTCGTGGAACGCTAATGTTTAGATAGTATTATCAAGACCGTAATTATGTATTTAAACAAAATCATTTCGTGAATTAAATCAAGCAAATTATTTGTCTTTCATCCATAAGTTTTTTGGGTTCGATAACTCTTAGCATTTTAAATATTGAATTTGAAAATAAAAGCCTTTTAATTATGTCAATTGCAGTCATCAAAAAAGGTTTAGTAGACACTTCAACTCAACAGTGGTTTCATTTTGATTAACCTATTTCATATGATAGTAAATTTTAAGTTAATTCTTTTCGAGAAGCGCAGCAGTGCTCTGAAGTAAAGTACGAGTCACAAACGTACACGTTACATTATAGTATATTATAGCTCGTGTGACATAAATCCGCCTAAATATAATCGCCTCCATAAATACTTATTTTATTTGTTTGTGCATAATATTAATGATAAAAATTATATTGAAGCTTATACTTAACAATATAAGCGTTACATATTGTGCAGACA
>UXGD01001668.1:0-32329 GCA_900474315.1 Torymus auratus
TCGTCCTCAAATTGTCCAGCGAATTTAGCTAATTTCATGTATCGGTGAAGTGTGCTGTAAATTAACCTCAATAAAAACAAAAGTAAGTAAACAACAGGCACGCGTCAATTCAATTTTCTAGTATATACATAAAGCCGTTCCCGAAAAATTATGATTTGAAAAGAGGGCTAAATCATTAACTTAAAAACTCGATAATATCTTTACTGGTCTTTACATTTTACGACCAAAAAGTCGTAGAAATAAAAATTAAACGAATCATTAGTATGATCAGTAAAATTATTTTACAAACTAGTTTGACTAGTTTATGGGTTGTTAAGGCAATAAAACCAAACAATTTTTATATATCATTGTGCCAAGATGAAGAATTGACAATTATTTTTGTATTTTTAAGTAAAACACCTGTTACTCGTATTGTAACAATTATTTTATTTCAATTGTATGGTATTGTCAAGACCAACTTTTACTCAGAAGCCAAACAATAATATGATTCCAAGTATGTGTTGAATCAACTCTCATCTCCAGGGAACCACCTTAACATCCGCATGATGAATGCCTGCAGAAATTTCCGGCAGATATCTTTTTGTTCCGGACTGACAGAACTTGCCGTAAAAATATTCTATTTTATATTCAAAACACTATCCTAGCTTGAACAATAAACATGTAACTCTCGCAAACCTTCTCCCCACCATCCCCACGTAACTCTCGAACCCTCCTCTACCACAGCCCCACAACTATCCACCCCCAATAACTCAATCGATAATATTCGCACACGTCCTCAAGGCGCAGCGCACATCTCCTCGGCGGCAGAATCGTGTCCGCATTTGCATGAACCGTCTCCCGGCCGTAATAAACACTCGCAAACTACTACTACCCCTGCCACTGCTGCTGCTACTGCTGCTCGTTTGATTGGGCCGCGGCCATAATGACGCGCTCTCGCATTGTCATGCAAATCTCTGTCGCGCGCGCCCGCGCGCGTGTGTGTACCCATTACATTCCACGCTTATCGCGCCACGGTTTGTCGAGCATAAATCGCCCCCGTGAAACTGGACCGGGCCGATCTTCGCTGCCGCTGCTGTATATGTACGCTTGCGGCTCGGGGGGACGTTTGGTTAGCGTCTTTGACGAGGTGCGCGCGTATGATATCGATTTTGTTCGAGGGTATAGGCTGTGGTATACGTATATGTCTCAGTGCGCGCATAGCGTAGTGTTTGACGGCTGTGGGACAGTGCACGAGGGCGGGTGTATGTGTATGCATGTTTGTTTTGCGATGCTGGATGCGCGCGAGAGTATAGTGTACCTCGTGCAGGGGTGACGATGCCGAGGCTGTTTTGGGCCTGGGTTGATTAGAAATCGGGGGTATCGGTTTGAATGGTTTTTTCATTTTTACTTATTCAATGTTTGTCGCAGTATTGAAAAGCAGATACAAGCTTATGCGAATTTTTTATTAATTAATTTTTATTCAATTATAAAATAATCTCGACGTTAACAAAAAATTTTCAAGTTTTGTAATAAAATATTTGCAATAAAATGTGAAGATACGGTCAGTCTCAATAGCAACTGAGTCGTATCCATTTTGTATAGACTTTACGCAACAAACTTTGATGCCCACAATTGATTTACATTTTTATATTAAAGTGTAATACGTTGTGCCAAAAATTTTTCTCTGTTTTTACGAAATTAGATCAGTCATAGAGAAAAACTCATTCACGATCAAGAGATTAATCATAAAATCTGTAATCCGGCATTATAGTTTATACACATAAATAAATAACAATAAAATTACATGACTATAAATATGAAACGAAGCCTTGCAATCTCCTCGTATATGAAATCTATTGGTTTTCAGTTAACTCCAAAATTGTAGACGCTGTGCTACTGTGACGACTCAACCGCTCGCAAGTGTTGGATAGAGAAAGTGAGTAAAATCGTCCTTCTCACCTGCTGTTAGCCAGCTAGCACTCCTAATATACGAGCATCGCAGCTTCAGATCACCCTGAGTCTATTGTCTTTAGAGAGGCTAATACAGAAGGTGCCCAGGTCAGAAATTCGGCAGGCCTCTCTCTCTCTCTCTCCCATAAGTTGTTGCCAATCTTTCCTAGAGGAAATATATTCGTTAAGTGAGCGCTAGCATCAGAAAATATAGTGTTTATGTAAAATACGCAGTCGCTTTATGGTTTTATTACC
Source organism: Torymus auratus (assembly GCA_900474315.1). NCBI lineage: Eukaryota > Metazoa > Arthropoda > Insecta > Hymenoptera > Torymidae > Torymus > Torymus auratus. The sequence goes on from UXGD01001668.1 coordinate 2,185, forward strand.
ATTTTGCTCTTCTGAAGTGTTGATATGTACAGTTTTGTTGTCATAAGAGTTGTAAATTAACTATAGTAGTTTCGTCTACTTCATTGCAATGCACAACAGTTTTGGTTTCGCGGCACTGCATTGGTCTGTCAAATACCATCATATTCATGTGGTATCTTTGTTACTGCAGCGAGGCGCCAACGTTGACCTGGGATGCTCTCGTATGAAAACGTAAGTACACTTCCGCGGCGAGCCGAGATGGCACCTTTTTCTTCCCACCCGACGACTTGTAGTATTTAAAAAAAATTCTTCATGTTGTTGGCCTCTAAATGTATATAATCTACCATACAAAAAAAATAATCGGTAGTTCAAAAGTCATGCTAACACACATACACACACATCCATACAAACACTTTTCAAAAACCATGTATTTTGATTGCTAATACCTCAGAAAACAATTGTAACATGTTTTTATATCAACTCGAAAAATTATTATCACAAAGCTTCCTCTACGTGGAAACAAAATAGTAATTTAGGAAACGGATGATAATCTTTAACCTTTTCAGGGGCAAAAGCCACTATATTTTTTTCTATTTTTCGTTCACAACTTAGTCATTTCACACTCCGAATCGCGCGCATGTTTTATCCATTGTATCATAGGTACCTATGATCCATATAAAATAAGAACATTTGTTACTCATAAACAATTTAAAATTAAAAATCTTCGACTTTTTCTAGAAACAATTTTTCTCCTGAAAGGGTTAATTCACCATCAGATTTATAGACTATATTAACCCAAAGTGAACTCTCTTAAATTCATCAATTAGTAAATTACAATTCTCCTACAACTAACTAAGCTTTTTCCGATACCCACTTTACCACCACACGCACATAAATAACCATCCTACCGGCAACAAAAAAAAAAAATCTCGATCGCGCCCCCTTCGTCGCGCCATAAATCATAAACCCACTGCATCCAGTCCGGCTTTTCTTTTATCTCACGGCCTTGCACTCGCGCGTGCACACGCTCTGCACAAACCAGACCACTGCACCGAACGAAGGAGGGTGGAGGGGAGAAAGGGACAGAACCAACGAACTCCCCCGCGCGTGCAAATGTATTCCCGCGCGCGCGCGCGCAAATCTCTTTGTACGGAGCTCTCGCCGGATATATTTGGCAAGAGTTATAAATATTAATAGGGCGCGCACGGCTTATACAATCAGAACGCGAAAGGATATTCCTTTTCTCGCGTATCGTCCGCGCCGCTGCCGTCGTCGTCGTCGTCCCTTTTTGCTCTTGGCGGAAGGGTCAACAGTCATCGAGTGGCGCCCGGCGAAAACATATTCCATGGAAATGCAAATGCCGCTGCTGCTGCTGCTCTCCTTCGTGTTTACCTTAGTAATATTCAATCAGGACTCGTGCGCAGCTGCGAGGGTATAATAATTCGTTGGCGCAAGGAGCGACAGGGCTTATAAAGAGTTGAGGAAGAGTGTACGTGTATATATGTGCGTGCGTATGAGTGTATAAGGGTATATTGCATTATAGCATTATGGTATGGAGGAGCCGATGGAGGTTTAATGAAAACGACGATCGCGCGGCCGTGGGATTGCGATGGTCGTCGCTGCGGGAATCGCCCGTGAGGACAATGGAGATGTGAGTTACATCTTATGGGTGTGATTGCAGTTTCCGTAATGCAGCGCGCTGAAGTGTAGTTGCGCAGAAGTGCATATAACTGCATCGCTATTTCAGCTCGCGTGCGGGTTTTGGAAAATCGAAACTGGTCGGAATTTCTGAAAGTGCACTGGAATATATTAAATCCACGAACTAAGGATCGTAATTGATCACACTGACACTATGATTTCTTCTAATATATACATGTATATAGATAGAACTAAAATTTATACGAAAAGTTATAATTTTGTAAAATTGTTATGAATTTTAATTGAGAAATTCAATTATATTATTTTTTCAAATACCAGCAAAATAAAAAAAAATTTATAAAACTAAAAAAAATGATCTGAAAAATATATTTTTTATAATGTCATTGACAAATAATAATGTTGACAAATGTCTCTCTACGCCACGCAAACAAAAAATCCCATCCGTTCGCAAAAAGCCAATGCTGCATCTCGCCATGCGCCTCCTCCTAGGCCATCGGGGGCTCAACAACGAACGGTTATTGTCACTGCGCTGCAGTTCGGCTATTACCGTGCCGAAATCGCCGCGTCCCAGTGCAGCAGGAGGGGGCGGCGGAGGCCTCGATGCAACGCCGACTCTATCTCGCGCCACTCCGCGCCATTATTTCTCGTATCTCGCGAGTGCAGCTAGCGCCTGTATGCCGAAGCACTTGTCTCTCTCTTGCGTCCGTGCAAACAAGTCCCCCGTGTGCGTGCGGAGCGGAGCTCTCGATACACTCGAAAGTTTAATTCGATTCCGAGAGCGCGCGTATATGTATAGGGTATGCGAGTAACGTTTAGCCGGACGTGATTCGTGAGGGTAGTGGTGGGAAGGGATGATGTGATGATTTTTTTTTTCTAAAGAGAGTGGGGAGGGGTCAAGAGGAATGAATGAGTATAGGATTTGTATTAGAAATGGAATTGTTTCGTGAAGCGATTACTTATTTATAGGGTTCTTTATAGAGTTGGTAATGGAATACGTTATGGAGCTGAATTTCGTATTTAAGAATGGTGATGAATCAATGATTTTTAGAGGGAAATTAACGTCATCGAGTTGTATGGGAGCCATCCTATTGGCATCATGAAAAAATATTGAAATTTAAGTACATAAACACTGCAGTGTTATAGCAAAAACAAGATATCGAAAACGTAAATAAGTAAAAACAGCAACATTTTTAACCTTTATTTAAAAAAAGAAAACAAAGTATTAGGTACCAAATATGTATGAAAATTGAACAATTGTTATTAATTATTTGATCGTTTCAAATAATTCTTATAAATATTGAAAAATGAAAATAATATTTTTATAACTCTCAATTGACTTCAGACTTTTAATAGGACCACCTTAACGTAATACAATATTTTAAAATAAACAAACCAATGTATATCACTAAACCCAAACCCGAACAGAAAATAAATACAATTTCTCCCGAACAGAAAGTCGCGTTCGCTTGAAGAAAATTCCTCGCGTCCCTCTCCATGAATAGCTCCGAGGCTGAGCAGACATGCACGCGCGGCGACGATGCAGTACACCCGATCCTCGTCCCTCTCTCTCTTTCTCTCTAGCGATAAACCCCCCGGCCGAAAATAAAGCGGACTCCGAGGATCCGCTCACGTCGCGCCCCGTGCTGCTTCTATACCTTCGTTACCCCGTTCTATGCCCTGAAACTTGACCGGCTCGGGGACAGGGGAGGAGTCTATACTGTCGGCTCGCCGGCGCGAGTGCGGATTTATCGCCCGAATCATCGTATATTCGAACTGTTAAATAAGCATTCCGGTGTGTCTGTCGGGCTGGTAGAGAGGTATACCGAGTCTCAGGCGATGTATATTTCGTTTGATGTAACTGGTTGATCTGTTGATATACATGGTTGAAAGATTATAATGTTAAAATAATAAATGTATACCAACGAGATTTTACATCTTTTCTTTTATTACTTTTCAAAATGTGAACGAAATATTATTTTTAAAAATTCGTGATTTTATAATTTTTCAAAATAAGCTCTATTTGGATTTTAATGTAAAAATTGCTTTAATTTTTAAAAAATCGAAGAATTTATTCTATAACCATTTAAATTTCGATATCCTTCATAATAAGTATTGCATAATTTTTTTCGACCAGAAATTATATGTCACACATTCTACTAACGAATCATCATGTTAACATACAATCATAACTCAACCGAAGTCGCAACTATTTCATAAAAAATCACACACCACCAATCATAAACATGCAGAAGCCTCATAATCGTCAGTATATCACGAAACAAACAGCCCAATTCTCCACCTCCCGCACTCGTCCGCTGACAAACCCCCTAAATCATCGGTCACCCCTTATCTCCGAACTTCGCGGCACGGACACGCGTAACGCGCCTTCTCCCCCTTTCCCCACCCTCGCAAAGACGGGGGGTAAATAAATAAGGCGAACGGCCGAATAAATAAAGACGCGGCCGGGTCCGATAGCCATCTCACGCTCCGTCGGGCGCCAAGTTCGACTCCTCTCTCTCCTTCTTCCGCGCAATGCACGGCCCAATAGCCAGGAGACGGGCTGCAGATAACCACGGCTACTTGATATTCATTTCCCGGGCTCGGGTAACAGCTGCCGCGCGGCGCGCTTCCTTTGGAGAGAAAGAGAGATAGCTGCTTATCGCCTCGCGCGCGCGACGCGTGACGAATGTGGCGTGGAACTCGAGCGAGGGTTGCGCATAAGACTCTTCGAGAATGTATATGTATGTGTGTGGGTGTTTTCTGATGCATAGGAGAGGGTATGTGCAGTTGAGGGAGGATTGTTTCCGGCACGTTTTTTTGCGATGTTTAGCGGAGTTTTGAGGAGGCAGGGGAAGAGAGATGGATGACGGGATCGGACGGATTGATTCCGTAGAGGCGCGGCTTTGCTTTTGTGAATATTTATTTGATATGGTTTCGGGAGGGTCGTTGCGATAAATACGTATTTAACGGGTTATAAAGTGCTTGGGAGGGAAGAACGCGCACCAGCGCCGTTCCATTAAAAGTTTAGCGACGGCATCAATTTTTTTCTGCGCCGGTTGAAGGGTTTCAGAACAGTTTGGGCTAAAGTCTCTCCTCTTTTTATAAGGAATGAAGTAATATCGTTAGTCTTTGAGTATTTAAAAAAATTAAAATCTATGATATTTTTAAAATTAAATTATAATTTTATTAATAATGGTGTAAAACATTCTAAATTAGTTTATATCCATCGAATGAAAAACTTCATTAAACCAATACAATTTCACGAATCTTTTTGTCAGTATGCGCTCCCTTGTTCATTCTCCCCAGTATAATTTCATCCCGGCATCTCCTACCAACTCGAACTACTTCCTTACGAACGAAACAATTTTCGACAGTAACAGCGACAACCTCCCCTCCTCAGCCACCGTGTCTCCTTCATTTTCTCCCCCGTCGCCTCAGCGAAGCCGATTTAAAAAATAATTCGCACACGTTACGCGACGCACGGCTCGAATAGAGTTTTGAATATCTCGAAGGAATGAAAGCGGCAGATGAGGGAAGCAACGAGATGAGCTGGAATCGCAGAAGTATAGGAGATGAAATGAGTCGGCGTGTGTGTATATATATACGTACGCGCACGGTTCGATTATGTGAAGCAAAGCTGCCAGCTGGGAATAAGGGGGGATAATGGCGAAAAGTGCTGCGTTAGGTGAGGGTGCGGAAAAAGGGCAGATGAAGATTCATACAAGAAGGTGAGACAAAGGAAATGTTTCGGATTAAGCTTTGTTTCTTTGATTAAGCTTTGTAAATATATTTACAGTTGTTGGTAAATTTTCTTCGTTAATAGATTGCTGGTGCTAGTCATTTTAATATCTCACTTTGAAGAACTCTACTATATATAAACGATATAGACCTAATATTTATTTTAAAAACTTTTAATTCATAATAGAACAGTCGTGTAATAGAGATTTCTTACTACTTTGCGCCTCATCGTTAAGTTTTATGAAAGCACATATAAAAATAAACAATAAATTTAACTGATCAATAAATAAAATTGAACAGCAAAATATATTACACTGCGAACTTAATTTGAAAATGAAACCACGATTGAAAACAAAATTTCCTTCGCCACCTCATAGTCACCCTCATTTTCAGCAAATCTTACGAGAGAGAGAGGAAAGCAAAGTGACTTATACGCAGCGTCACAACCTCCTTAAGAAACGGAGAGAGGGCGAGAGGGAGTGAGAAGGAGACGCGGAATTGCCGATGTTGATTGAGCTTCACACTTCGTCGTCTCTCTGTACCCTTGGAAAGCCGGCTTGAACACATGTGTCGCTGGCAAGGCTCTGATTGGAAGCTTGATGGGCTCTTCAGGCTCTTGTCTCGATGCCGAATAAAGACCGATATACCGGTATTTTAGTTCTTTTTATCATTTTCATTAGATATTTAGGATAATGAATATCACTCAATTACGTTTCAACAAAAATAAGTAGTTTTGGTTATAATTATAGTCTGATTCTTTTGAACAAGAATTTATCATAATTCTCTTAAAATTTATCAGCTAGCTGGATGACAGGTTGCAGAATTATCATCATTTTTCTAAGAATATAGACAAGATGTTTTTCTAACGTAGAACAAAATATCATACTGAATTTATTTCAAAATTATCACACCTCACACGGTTGTTTATGAAAGAGCCGCATAGAAACTCCGGATTAAAATCTGCGGAGACGGTGCTCTCTGCCTCTATATAATCCGATCTTCAGAAAAATATTACGCAAAAAGAAAACCGACATCCGGCCTCGTTGCGCGCCCGCGCGACGCCATTCAATTCGATTCCGCTCGCGCCTCTCGTAATATTCTCGACTTCGCGGCACTGCTGCCACCGGCGCGGTAATTAATTAATCCGATATTCCGCAGCCGCGGCGTCGGATTTAAGGCGAAGCTTCGCGCGCCCGCAGAGAAAAATCGAGGAATCCCCGCGTCACTCGATAGCTCCGAGCCATTATCCGCTCGTTTTTCTCTCTCTCTCTCTTCTCTATCTCTCGACGCCCCCGCGGCCTGCATTCGCAGGAGTCAGACCCGCGGGATTAAAAGGAATGTTCGCTCTTCCGTTAGACGAGACTCGAAACAGCGAAATCCGCGGTGCTGCTGCCAGTAGTCGATCTACCGTGCGCTCGGGGCCGAAATCCTAAGGGAGAGACGGGGAGAAAGAAGTGAGCGAGGAGAGAACCCGTTAAGGATGTTTTGGAGGGTACAATCTTGCGTAGAAGTTGAGTAAAAGTTGAGATTTTTATACAAAACCAAAAAAGCTTTTAGTAAAAATTTTGTAATGAGGGAAGAGTCAAAGGACATAATGGGAAATACCTGTACTTTTTCATTATAATATAAGGTAAATAATAAATATTAAACTTGAGTTAGAATACTTACATTTTTTTAATGTTTATGTTTGCAACATTTTAGTTCAATTCAAGTTTACTCTCAAGTTTATTTTGTTTCAATTGTATTCAACTAAACGAGAAATGGTTTGCATGAAAAATGCATAAAATAACTATAAAAGCTTTAATAATCTCTAAAAACATAAAAGAACAAAATTTGCTAGTAATTTTTAGAGAAAATTTATGGTATTTGTATTCTAATGTTTAGATATACTTAAAAATATGTCATCATTTAATATTTTTCAAAGTCAAGTTAGTTATATTTTGTCTTACAACGGTTACCATATTTTATGTTTATGCCATTATTGCACCATCCAGTCTGGTATTCTTATAGAACGATAACAATAATTTTCTCTGGGCGTAGAAATTTCATTTTTACTATCCGGATAGCAAGAGAGCATCAGCTCCCCGCACCACTAAAATAATACCGACAAACCTATATAATTTCGTATCACCCGATAACTATATAAAAATGTAATCATTAAAGTCAATCAGTGCAGACAACACAAACCACATAATCCCGCGGCGAAATCTCTCAAACGGAGCACAACAACGCACACGTTCCCAACGCGACTGTACGACCGGCACATCCCTTAAAGCGAAGAAGCTGCGTCGGCGGCTTTCCTTCGCTCTCTCCGTCGCGATCATCCTTCTTGGGCCGAAAGGAGGGTGTAATCCCCGGAGTTAATACTGTTTACGTTCCTCGATGTCGATTAATTATCCCGCGCTGCTCCTTGGATCTCTGTCTCTCCCGCTCTCTTCCTCTGTCGCCCACATACGCGTACAGTCGCGCGGAAGAGCGCGCCACGCGCCTGTCTATTTATTTTCCCTGATTAGGACGCAAGCGCGCGCGACGAGCTTCTCAATGAGGGGGCGGATGTACGAGGAGACCGCGCGAGGTTGGTCTACTTTGACTTTTCTCGCGTTCTGATTTTGCTCTTGGGTCGATGTTTGTAGGAGGCTTGGGTTCCTTTGTAGACACGAGGAAGTAAGTTGTATACCTACGTGCGGCTTAAGAGCGATATGTCGGTGAATCGTGTGACGGCAATATTTGATTATGTGATGATTTTTTCGTGATGATATTTGTAAAAGGAATGTGCTTAACATTTTTTGATATCATCATTTTTTGCCACGTCAGTTTATAATGTTATTAATATTTCATAAAAAATAAGCCTTAAAAAAACCCGTCTCAAAACTCAAAATAGCTGTTTGAAACTTACAAATCGTATGAGGCTTACGATAATATATAAAAGGATCGCAGAAATGCACCAAATCAATCCATATTTTATATAAAGTCGCTGCATTTTTCTTGCGGTGTTGTTAATTTTAAAATCAATATTAAATTAAATCTTTAAATCCATTATTAATTTAAGTAACTATATACAAACTTGACAAAACAAATAATAAGATCAATTCTAGCATTAAGTTTCTAATCGGACGATAAATATGTACATCTAAGGTAGATTAGAGCTTCGTGACAGTAGTATTTCGGAAATGAAATAACGCTCAGTCGTCACTGTCATTACACATGTCTCACTTAACGCGTTTTATACGACGCACAGTTTCACAATAAGATTCACAGTCGCTGAGTATACATGCCTCGCAGCCGACAAAGCCACGCAGCTTGATGAGGGTTTATGATGACGTTCGTTAGAAAATAATGAGCCATCAAGTTGTCGGCCAATTTGGCACATCTGCCGCGTCTCGCCGGTTTTGTCTATCAACCGCCGCCCCCTGCATTTAGTATCTCCGAAATCCATTCTCGCAACTTCGCACTTCTGTCATTGTTCGAGGATACACAGGGTATATATACCTTATCTTTATTGTTTCGTTCACTGTCTCTCGCGCTGTGATCTTAATACAGCCCCCCCGTTTTCTTGTTACGAGTGTCGCGTATAACGAGAAGTGAATAATTTTAAGCAAATACAACTAACTGTCGTCGAAAATGATAAAGTTGCGTCTTTGTCGTTACGATTGATGTAATGCAGTGCGGTTATTTTTATTTAATTTATCTATGTTACGAGATGCAGACCCCAATTATAGATAAGAACCTCTATGATCCCGACACTAAAATAACGCTTAAAACTGGGGGAAAAAGCGATAACTAAGGATCTGGAAACCTCAACTAGATCATGATCATCATAATGCGCGAGCACACAAACCGGCTCCTAACGACACCATCTCCCGACCTAAAATCGCATTACCGCGCGAGCGCCTAAGGTTAACTACCGGGCAAACATCCTGATGACCACCGTGGGACCTTTCTTGCCCGACGACCACCCCCGCGAATTTTTCCTCCTCCTCCGCCGTATAAACTCTTCCCGCGGCTAATCGTCCTCTTTGCTCTCCCTACTCCCCTTTCTGACAAAGGCGAGAGCGAAAACAAGCGCGCCGAAGGTCGTCACTCTTCTCTCTTTCCTGGAGCTTTTGCCTCGCGCCTCCCACCCTTAATTGGAGCGACACTCGTTCGCCGCGACAATGGCAAACGTCACTTTCACGGCTCGATTAATAAACGAGCGAGCGCAGTTAGTCAATGTCGCGTCTAATTGCCAAGTAGGCGCTTCGTTAGTCCTATGGCTGGGTAGTGTGCCTTTCTTTTTCTCGCGCTATAACTCGGACGCGTTGTTAGCGAAGGTTGAAGGTGAGGAGGTAGAAGAGGAGTGTGACGCGTTGTTTTTTTTGGGCGGAGTTCGGGGTGAGTTCTAATTTTGGAGTAGGTTGATGGTTGGAAATCATATATCTTCGTTTGGGGTGGTGGAGGATTTTTGGGATGTGTTAGGGAAGAATATTATGAGCGCTTTTTGCAATTATATGTGCAGAAGTCGTTTAAAAATCGATAAAATTGGTTAGCGGTCGAAATATTTACGTATTTTTGTAATGTGGTAACAAAATGAAGTAGGCAGAAAAATTAATGCAACATTTTTGCTGCAATCAAAGGGACAACCTTGTAAGATGCAGTTTAGAACATTTTTTCTGATAATTTAAGTGTTCCATTTTTTCCTCGCCATCTATGAGGTAAATAGAAAGGCGCGGTTTTTTATAGTGGTGTTCGCAATAGGCCTAATCCACTCAAATATATGAACAAAATTTCTTTGAAAACATGTTGCTATAAAATTAACATCTTTTTTATGATTGACTATAAATCTCATTTATTAAGAAACTGGAAAATACTTTTATGGTAAAATAAAAATAAGAATAAAGAATTTAATGAAATCTTTTTTCAGATAGTCAAACGTAAAAAAAAAAATATACTTCTTGCCCGTAAAATTTCTTTCAAATTTTGATGTGAAGAATCTATCTTTTTAAAATGCATTTTGTGATAATAATAAAAATTATATATAAATATATATAACACTTCAAGTTTTTTTTTCTTATATCAGACCTGTGCACATGTATACTTATTAAAATCCCTATAAAATATATTTATTATATCTCTACAGGAAGTATTGTTGTATCTAATATAATTATGTATATATGTAGATTATAATTACTTGTATTTGGGGAGCTCAGAGCAAAACGGATTAAGTTGTGAGTATAAGCATAGAATCCACTTATGCTCTGAGCCTCACATTTGTAGTCTGGTTGAATAAATAAATAAATACATAAATATCTTTAAATAATTTTTATTCTATTTATTTCAATATTATACGAGCATACACCCTCTTACAACTCATTATTTATGTACAAAATTATATACAAGATATACAATTAGGTTACGATAAGAAGCGTAGAGTAAAAAATGTTCAGACTAAACACTAGTGACTAGTCACAGTACGCGTGAAGTAAAAAATGTCATCAAAATTTAATTTCTGCTAATTAAGTAGTGATCGCTGGTCCCGAGGGCAGGCGACATTTTACATTTTTTAATTTATGCCTTGTGGGCGTGAACTTGCATTTTGTGCCCACAAAACTGGGGTAAAATGAGTACTTCATGCTACTATGACGAAAAATAATGTTCGCACCACAGGCGTGCAACTTAACGCCCATATTACGAAAATTACTATTTTATCACTTTGCAGCCTTTGCTCAAACCTATGGTAAAGTCGTTGTTGTTACTATTTTTGCTTTTCTGCCCTGGATTGACAAGAAATAAAAAATATATCATTTTCTATTATCCTTGTAAATCATACCGCTCGTACAGAAAACACTCGAATATTGCCGAATAGGATTTCATAAACTAATCGGCGCACAGTAGGGTATCAAAAGTCAAGCACTGAAACAAGTGTAATTCTTTAGCGATCTCTATTCTGTGTCCATGATTGCGTTCGACTTACTATTGTAATCCAAAAATCATCAGTCACACACGATTAGACATCCAATTCACCTTGCAGCCTAAGTCGAGCAAAGTCTTCAAAAATAATATCATCACCCTCCTCATCAAGCTGAATAAGATTCCTGTCTTCTCCAAGTTGAATGTTATATGCTGGAATCGGTCGCGGTGGCAATGGCACAGGCTCTTCGTCCACAGGTTTTGGGTGCATCAGCGTAAATGGCAGTTTAGCGACTAAATCTCCCATGAGAGCTCCCAAGCAAAGTTTCACTTTTACAATGTATTGCACGATTATCCCAAGATTGTCACGCTGTGACGGATCTGCTATTATAGTGCTAGACGCGAGATTGGTGTCCTCGTGTTTAAGTTGACCATCAAGAGCAAGACCCCGCTTGACCTTGTTGTCGGCGAGCATCGGCTTAAGGCAAAATACCTTGCTTAATGTGAATCCCGGCGCTACTCCTATTTCGCTCTCGACTTCGGCGACGGTGCATTTGTATTGGGCCGTGGAAAAGAGGCAGATATCAGCGAACTGTCTCACTGAGACTTTAATCTTCTTAACTGTCCTATTGCTGTTGTTAGTTATGTGAACATTGACCGCGATGTTCTCTCCATGGTGGTATAGCTCCTTGTCGAGTGAAGCTTCGAGGTGAAGCTTGCCCGGCGACATCATGAAATTTTTACTCACTTCCGTAGAGGGCTGCTCCCCTTGTTTTGATGGTGCGTACATAATCTTTCGTATAGCCAAACGAACGCTATTACGCTTGTGAGGCTTATCATCTTGTGTCTCGCCTACGAAGGCCTTGAGTTCGTAATCAACGCCGCATGGCTTACCTGTGTCGCCAGGCGCTGGCTGCAATGTTACCGAGGCAGGGCCGTGCGTGGGCAGCTCGAAGTAAAACGGGAAAGCGTTACTGCCAAGTTTCTTGATTAGTCGCTGTTGCAATCGAGTAAGTATCCTAGGCTGATTGCCTGGCTGTATTGGGTAAATTTGTTTCGTCGCCACGTATAAATCCTTGCGAAAATTCAACCCCAGCACGTTAAGGTCTTCCCGTCCGTACTTAAATGCCGCCAACACATGTGCAAATACCTTTCTATTCTTAACGTAGTCAGGGTCTATGAGTACCACTCCGTCTATTGTATCAACGTGACTGATATGATCGACAAAGTCTCGTTTTCCAAGATACACTGCGATCTTGCCATTGGGGCTGGACTTTTTGAAAACACGAGTAGGTGGCCGCCCGTTCACATTATCTGCACTGTCGTCCATTGCCCCAACTGACTCTTCACTTGGCTGCACGCGTTTTTTTTCGTTTCGACGCTACACACCGAACGTCTGCTGTACACATGTAACAGGTAACTGTGAAAATGAGAGATGCTTTCACGGTGCAGAACTGCACGAGAATGACGCGCGCGATAGTTCAGTACATTTGTGCCTAAGGGTACCATTTCTACCTGAGAGAATCCGCCATTAGAGAGTTAGCGGAGGTAGGCTATTGCCACTAGGCTATTGACGGATTTCTCCAATCGCAAACGCATTTAAAGCAGAGGGTCTACAAAACCAGAGATTTAGATGGAGAAAACGAAGGGAGGGGGAGAGAGAGAGAGAGAGAGAGAGAGAGAGAGAGAGAGAGAGAGAGAGAGAGAGAGAGAGAGACTGCAAGCGGTATATAAAGTACTATACTAAAGGAGACAATTCTTTATAAATATTCCAACGAGAAAAGTGTTGTATATATGTGCGCGCGCGCGCGTGTGTGTGTATGTGTGTGCGCGTGTGTGTGCATGTGTGTGCGTGTGTGTGTCCGTTCGTGCGCGTATTTGCGCATTATTATGTATGTGTATACTTAAAAAAATAACAGCAAGAAAAAGAAATTTGTACAAAATATAAAATTGAAGTTAAATTTTGTAAAATAAGTTTAAAAAGATAAAATATATATAATAATTTACAAAAATGTCTAAAAAAGCTTCTATATCAAATATAAATCATTTAGTCTAATCGATTTGAAGAAAATAATAAAATTGAGAATAAAATAAAATACGTCAGTAAACGAGCTTTTATTTGCTTTTTTAATTCTAGTGAATATTGGCAGTGATTTTTAAGTGAAAACCGCAACTTATTTTCTTACTGTTCTTTGCAAAAACCCTACGATTATTATTACATTCTTAGAGTCACATGGACACACCGATCAATCACCACCAAATCCACAAATCCATCCAACTCTCCTCCGCACTCTTTCTCCCAAAATTGAAGAGTAGCCGCCGCCGCTGCTGCACACTCTATAATCGTATACATATAGATATCCCATACAAACACAGACACCCACATACACACAACCATGCGAACTACTTGTTAGTACACACGGCGGTGGCGAGTTTGCGCCCACCGGAAGGTTATTCCGTAGGGCGAGTTTACGCGGGGGGGCCCGGCGTGTCTCGTTACCCTACCGAAAAAGCGACGCGTGTGTGTCGGTTCCGGCGTCGAACACATCCTGCGGTCGTCGACTTCGCCGGGGAGATTCACTTTGGCCGGAGAGAGGTGCATCAATTGGCTGTTAAGGCGGCCGACGTCTCGTCCGTCAGGTGAGAGTGAGAGAGAGAGAGAGAGAGAGAAGCGAACTGTTTGGGGATTTTGTACTGCTGCTTCTGCTACGCTAGCGTCGCCGATGTCGCATCGCCGTTGCGTTGTCAATTAGCCGGGCGTCCGAGCGCGGATGTGCGCTCAAATGGAATTGATTTGAAATGGAAATTGTTTGGATTGGAGATACCGGCCGGAGGGCTATTTTAAGGGATACCACGTATATTCGTTAGTCAAAGACTTTCGCATGCGCATATATCTTTGTATTTAGCTGCAAATTGCAGTAAGTAGTTTGTATTAGAGTTTTAGCAGTTATTTTTATTAAAATATTATTGGAATTTATTACGATAAATTATTTTTATTAAAAATAACAAATATTTTTCAGTAATCGCTAATGAATTTCAAAGGTAGATATTTTTTATGAAGTAGCACATTTTTCATCGGCCTTGTTCGCTACTTAACTGTGATCCGTAATAGAATAAAATAATTATAAATAAGACGTTTTCGTTAATAGCAATTTTATAGGAATTAAAAACCGTTTGACGGGATTGGGGAACGCTGGAATAAAAGAAAAGAAAATCTTAAAAATCATGGCCCCATAGAAAATGATACGCGATGAAAATGCTCGCTTATAATCTGGTCTCTAGTACTTTAGATATTTGTTTATTAAATAATCACAAACATACCTAAAAATAGTGCACAGATTTTCTGAAGAATCGTTCATCTTTACATTTATTCAATTTTTTATTAAAAAAGAAAAAACATTATAGCCCTGAAATATCGTTAATTTTCTACCAGTACTACCAACTATATTTAATATCATTGCAATAACACAACACTTCATTTTACAGACGGATCCAAGGATCCCCTTATAAGCACCCAGAAAGAGTACAACTCAGACGGCAAAGGCGAAAGCATCGGCGAGGGCAAGACGGCGCAACGTGTACCGGAAGCGAAGGGTAGGTATAGCAGTAGAGACGCGTGCGGAACTGCGAGGGCTCGCCGCGTCTTCAGCGGACCGCGATGGGGCGCGCAATTTACGTAGTGTCCGACAAAGCGGCCGTTCTCTCTCTTACTCTCGTTCCACCCTCGTCCCCGTGATGGCGGACTCACTATATCCTCACTTCCGTCGCCTTGCGTGTGCGCCAGAAGTATATATAGTCCGCGCGCGCGCCTCGTTTGCCGACGAACCTTTGTGCGTGATATTTCGGGCGTCGCGTGTCCTGACTTTTCGGCTGCTAATGGCTTCGGGAGTGCGGAGCTGATCTTGGTGTATGGAGTGGGTGGTGATTTTGTAAAGGAACTAGCGGAGCTGTTGAATTGTTGCGTTGTTATTGATATCGTGTAACATGCTGTAAATATAAATTTGTATAGTAAGAAAGTTAGTTGCGACATGAGCATTACGCGACTCACGAATTTTAGTTTTTCACATTTTTAAAGAATTAGAAATATATATAGATATTCTTAAGCGAAAAAGATTTTATAAGGCAGTAGAAAAAATTATTGGTCACGAATTTTAAAACTTCTGAAATGTAAATTTTAAATAAGTAAAAAAATATCATGTTTTTAACTCAAAAAGATAATTGCCTTAATTGTATTTTTATCGCTATTACTGTGTACTTATATTATTGTGAATTCTGTTACTTTGCCTGCAGTGAGAGAAGGATTAACAACGGTTAATAATTATATTTAATTCGGCGGGTAAAATTTGGAGTTGATAGTGATGTTTTTTAAACAAGTTGTTAATTTTTTTATTTGATGTGTATATTTCATTTTGTTTCTTCAATGTATAATAATATTGTATAATTTTGTATTAAACAATTTGAATACTGAATCATTTTATTTGATATATGCTTGAAATTGAAGTCAATGAAGTATTTATACCATTTAAAGCTTACGAATCACAAAGTATAATTTTTGTTATTGAAATCACGAATTTATTGGTAATAACTGTATTAGCTCGTGCTATGACAGAAAACTATTTTATAGGAGAATTAAAATAAATGTAGTATATTCGTTGATTGTATAATTTTAATACGTAATAATATGTATAAATGGCACACATGCATATATATCATGACCTGCGAAAAAATAATTAGAAATAGTTATATATGATTATATATAATATATCCCCATGTAAAACTTTATTGCAGTAAAATATATATATCAACATGAAAAATGTATGTTGAGTAATATTATATTAAATTATAATTCATGCGGTGATAAAATTTTATTGTTTTGTGATTGATACATTGTAATTCGTACATTTGCAAATTTGAAATACATCCCAAGTCATCAATAAACATCTTTTGACATCATCAAATATATATATATATTTTCTTTTGATTAATTTTCGACTGATCCCAATTATGTTTAAAAAAAAATAAGGTAGTTATCTGAAAATTAAAATAATGTAATATATTTATAATCAATATTATGAAGACGTAGTATTATTAAATAATTCTTAAGTAATAGAAATATTGTTATTAAAAAATTGTCATTCGTCAAACGTCAAATTATGTTTTCCGTGTACTTTAGGGTTAAAAAACATGAAATTTTTAATGTTTTCTTTTTTTTTTTTACAAAAAATTGATTCTAATTTAAAATTATCATTTACGAGCAAGCGTTAATATAATTGCTACTGTTCTCACTGCCACCTGTGCAAACTCACTCAATCGTTGCATCAATCATCTCCTGTCTATCGCCAATGCTTCAAAACACCTTTCTTTACTACCACTGCCACCTCCACCACTACAAGTATCTACGTTGAGCTAAGAAAAAAAGCAAATATTTGCTAAAAAAATGATAACGTTTTCGCGCGCACGTCGTTATGCGCGTATACCTGAAAGCACAACGAAGCTTCTTCCTGCTTCCAGGTCTCGTTCCCATGCAAATTCGGGGGGGACGAGGGCGCGGGCAGCGCGTTGTCGCGCGGTAGCGCATGTTAATCGTACGCCCGTTGCCCGCGCACAGCAACCGCCGTCGGAGCATAATTCGCTCAATTTACAAGCATTATCGCGACGCGTTGCATTTAATCGCGGGTCAGCGCGAATTAGGTTACTCTCCTCTCCTCCTCCTCGTCGTCGTCGTCGTCCGTCGTGTGTGCCAGTGTCCGCGTGTCCGTCTCAATTTTGCGAATTTCACTCGCACGCCTGTCCGTCTGTTTTGGTTCCGGGAAACGAAGTTTGCAGGTTCAGCGGGAGCGTTTTTTTAAGGAGGATAATGAGAGTAAAAAATAATATGACCGTTGGTGTAATAAATTGTAGATTATTGCTCTATACGATTGAATGTAGACTTTGTATTGTATTTTGTAGAAACTGCAAATACGAAAAAAAAAAATTTAAGTTTTATCAAATTAGATAATTTTTTATTTTCGAAACTATTACAGTAATATTGTATTTTAGAGCTATTTTACCAATTACAGTTTTTTAGCGAATGAGCACCATTTAATTTATTTATAAGAATTGTACTGTCGAGAATCCTTTAAGATAATCCAATTTATTTTATGCAATAATAACGTGAAAAAAATGAACCGATATAGATAAATAGAAAAAATATCAGATATATAATTTCCTGAACACAAAAAAAAAACTATCAAAAAATGCGTGAATGACGCCATCAGCCATATTCTCCATGCTAAGCAACTCACTCCATCACCCACACCCCTCATTTCCCTATAAAAGGAAAGAAAGCGAGATTCACAACTATCTACCACGCGATTTCAAAAGTCGCATCCGAAAAGAGCTGTGAAAATGAAAGAAAAAGGGCCCGCGCCAACAGAGACGCGACGACGACAGACGACAAGGCGATCGTTGTCGTTGACGTATTCCCCGGCAGCTACTTTGCCCCCCGGATGAAATTTATGTATGGAAATATCCCAGCATTACGTATGTGCGGAATATCGTAGCGCAGCTGCTGCTGCTGGAGGCTGCGGCACTTTCCGGAAAAATGTATTTTTCGCGCGACGAGGCGAAAATGCGTACGGCACCTTGTCTCGGGTATTCTTCTGCTTCTTCTTCTTCTTCTTCTTCTCCGTTGCAGCGGATACATGTAGGTAGTAGTAGTCTGTTGCTTCGCAGTGAGAAGTCTGAGATTTTGAAGGGGTGAGATGTTGGAGTTTCAAGAGAATGGCGGCGAAATGGGTATTTTGGAAGCGCTGAGTGGTTGGAAAATGGACAGGATGACAGGTCGAAACTTTGCATTTTTTTTTCGTCGAAATTTTCAAATGTTATGCGCTGACAAAGTAATGCCAACTACGAAGTTAGTCAAACCATATTTTATAACTAAATTATTTTACCCAAGGAAAAGAAAGCCTAAGGTATATTCTCCGTTTTCAAACATACCAAATAAAACCTCATATATATGATTATCCTTTTTATTTCGTCACTTCATCGCGCCCCTCGAATCCTGCTGCTCTTCCCTCCCCTCTCACCATCCACGATATGTATATTTCCCTCCCATGTACCGAAGACATCAATGGCAACCGGAATCTTCGCATGTATAGATTTGCGGTATATAGAGAGAGAAAAAGAGAGAGACATGCAGCGGCATTCCCACGCGACCCTCCCTTCCTCTCATGTTTTATGCACGCGGTATGACAATTTTATGAGCCGAGGAGGCGCGAGCGCGAGCGCTGCACAATCTGTTCGGTGCGAGGGCCTAAAAGCGGATTTTTCCGCGAGCGCTTACGGGCAATTTAAATTTTAAAGTGTAAATAGAGGGAATCGGCGCCATTTTTGCGATTTTTTTTGCTGCGCTCGCGCCGAGGGCGACGAAAAAATAGGCGGCGGCGGTTTCTGGCGCGTTCGCGGCTGCGGGCTCTCATTGTGCGCGAAACGGGCCGTGTGCGCG
Organism: Torymus auratus; assembly: GCA_900474315.1. NCBI lineage: Eukaryota > Metazoa > Arthropoda > Insecta > Hymenoptera > Torymidae > Torymus > Torymus auratus. The sequence continues at coordinate 20,933 of UXGD01001668.1, forward strand.
CGCACGCCGTGAAAATTTAATTTGCGCCAGATTTTCTATCGCCGCGACGCTGAATGGGCGTTGTTTGCAGCCGGTTCGCTTTTTAATAAGGACTTTTGGCACTGGATCATCGGATGAGAGTTCATTGTTGCGAGAATATTCGTTTTCATCAATAAATATGTCTGCTCTAAAAATATTGCGCTTAAATTCGCGTTGTTAAATTCTTTATAGCTTCTTTTGTTATTAATTGATATAATTCAGTATCAAATTTTATTTGGTGCTACAGCATTCACGATTATGTGTAGTAATTATTCATCTTGATTTGTAAAGGCTGAAATATTAGATTTAGAATGAGAAGTAAATAGATACTTTTTATAAATTTTATTTTTGTTTATTGTACTACATGTTTACGAAGTGCACTGGATGACATATACAAAAGTAATAAAAGAGACGTTCATTCATCATATCAGACTTTATCTAGCGCAAAATCTGAGTCAGAAGTAGTTTCTCATAAGTCTTCACGGCATAATATTGTTGTCGGACCCGACAGCGACGTTGCCAACGGACCTGGCGACTTCGTAAGCCAACCTGATACCTTCGTTGACGACGCGCGTTCCAACAACGATCAGCGGACAATTGGCGGCCACTGTACTATACACCTTGGCAATAGTATTCATAATGATACCAATGCTTGCAGCAGGATTATCGCTATCCAGAGCAGTTTGCACGGCGTCGCGGATTCCGGTGCTCAGGTCGGTGGTTATGTTCAGCGAGGCCATGACATGTGTGCGGGCTTCATTCAGAGCCTCTGATACGCCAGGGATGTAGGGTCCGTCGTTGACGCTAGGGAGTTTGATCGACGATACGGTGATACCAGATGTGCCATTGCTGTTGCGATTGTTGATGCCGGGGATCCGAGAAATTAGGTCGTTGATGTTGGGAAAGGACGGGAGTGACGAGCTGCTACCAGGAATGAGGCGATTGAGGCCCGGGATTTGACTGAGAAATGAAGAAAAGGGTCCCAAGCGCGAGGTAGACTTTTCAGTGGAGTTGTTGTTGGGACTTGGGGTCGTACTGTTATTGTTATTGGGATCATTAGATGTGCTGGAATTATTGTTGGAACTTGGGGTCGTACTGTCACTGTTATTGGTATCATTGGATGTGCTGGAATTATTGTTGGAACTTGGGGTCGTACTGTTACTGTTATTGGTATCGCTGGATGTGCTGGAATTGTTGTTGGAACTTTGGGTCGTACTGTTATTGTTATTGGTATCATTGGATGTGCTAGAATTGTTGGAACTTGGGGTCGTATTGTTATTGTTATTAGAATCGTTGGATGTGCTAGCACTGCTGTTGGGATTTGAGGTCGTACTGCTATTGTCATTGGAGTTGTTATTATTGTTGTTGTTGGTGGTGGTTGTCTGACGGTAGCCGAACAGGGGGTAGTTAACGCCTGGGATGACAGGGAAGGGAATTCGCCCAGCGTTGTTGCTGCTAGCGCTGCTGTTTGATGGCCGGCGGTAGCCGAACAGAGGGGTGTTAATGCCTGGAATGCGGGGGAAAGTGAGCTGTCCCCCAACAAAGATCTAAAGAAGTAGATAAAATTTTGTATTAGTCATTAATACCATTCATGATTCGAATCAAAGTCATTTTTCATCAATAGTATCCATATGCTTATTCAAAAACATTTAATCTTTCCTTCAGAAACATTCTGAACGTCTCATCAATAGTTGCCCATAATCAATTACACAGACTAACTTGACAAATAAAATAATGTATGAAATAATTAAAAGTAATTGAATTCCAAAGAAAGGTGAAATAATTATAAACGAGAAAAAAAGAAGAATCATTTTTGTTTATTTACCCTTCTAGGATCGACTGCTGCAGTGCCAGAGATGGAAGCAGCCGTGGCACAGGCCGCGATCGCGAGAAGGCCGAGCAGCACCTTGTCTTGCATGTCTGTCTGCTTGTTGTCCCCGAGAGAGAACTTGACTCTGGCTACCTCGACCTTCCAAAGTGCATTTTATACCCACCACCGACTAGGCGTACCGTTGCGTCGCGCACATCTGTGTCATCCTAGTGCACATGTCGATAATTCATCTACAATGCGCAATTCGCGGAAAGTCATTAGTTAAATGTAAAGAAGATGAGGTCTGTAGGTGAGAGAGGAATGGGAATGTTAATTGGATCGTGTCGACGTTTGGCAGTTTGAAAGTGTGATGTCAGTGTTGAGGAGTGAATCATTGGGTGCAATTGTGCGGTATTGGAATAGAAGATAGTTTTGTGCGGTTGTACATTTGATATGAACTTTTGTTAGTGATATTGTGCTGCGTTTTTTAAGTGAAGTTTTCTATAGGTACTATAAGAACACACAATTTGTTATCTTTGGTGAAAATTTGTGTACTTACATACTATACGGACTATATATGATTAAAAATAAATTTATTTAAAATCTACACTTGAGATATAAAGTGTTTTACCACTGCACATTAATATTTTTATTAATGACTTCAAATTATGTAGAGAAAGCAGCTGATGCATAATACAATACAGTTTCAATTTATTGACGAAATATCGAACGCAATTTATCGGGCTCACTGTAAATTGACCCATAACCAAGAAACCCGCATCTATATAATACAGTCGAGTAAAATAGCCGTGCCGCGGAATTCCAACCGACGCGCGCGCATGAATTTATTCAGGACCATCGCGATCGTCCCTTTTCCGATATTTTATCAGCGCTATAGCTCCCATGCAGAGGTGAAATACACAGAGGAGATGGCCGGCTTTCCATCGTCGGCAAATCTTCTGTTTTTCTTTAGCGCCTTTTTTCACTCGGAGAGTGTGTGCCTTTACCCCCGCCGCATTCGGTTAAAAAAGATAGCGCGCGTGCGAGTGAGTGAGAGAGAGAGAGAGTCGATTCTTTGGAAATTTATGACTAGCTAAGATTCGCTCGATTCACGAGGGACTTGGCCGAACGACTTTTCTTTTCATCCAAATCGAGGGATTCGCGAAGGTCGGGCCACGGTGAGACTATACTATCGCTAGCGCGATTTACACTTTCGAAAGTGCCCTTTGTCTCGGGAGTGGATATGGAATTCGAAACTTTTAATTTTATCGATGTGGGGCGACTTTTTATGCAGCTCGTATACACATAGACATCGAAGAAGATGGAAAACTTGACGTTGTTATATATTTATACGAATATTTCATTGGTATATAAAAATTACTTTACTGTTTTGCTTTAAAACTTTCTTTATGTATTTTTGTAAAATAATATTAAGAATAAAAAACTTAATTAAATATGAATTATCATCCCGTTGGCATATCGAATAATGAGTTCGTCATTGTGAAACAGCTTATGTATTTCTTATAGTTAGTGAAAACGACTGAATATATGCTTATGTTCAATATTCAAGGTATCAAATACACGTTATTTCCACTTTCATATAACTCTTAACATTCGTATCAATCAAAATCCGCCTGTTACACGTAATAGTGAAACAAAGATCCTTTATTACGCGCCATCAATATTTCAAAGCGCGCAACTGACGCGACTCCGCGCCTCGAAAGAAAAATCAATCCCCCGACGCACTTCGCGTGAAAAATACCCCTAAAGTGGCGGCGGCAGCAGCAGCGCAGCTTCGCAGCCTCCGCGCGCCTGTATTAAAATACGCATTCATCGCGCGATCATCGCGCAGCTCGCTTCTCTCCCCAAAGCGAATTCCAGAAATATCTTCCCATCGCTCTTCTCTCTGCGAACTGCGCGAGGCGCGCGGCATATAATAGTTCCGTGTATAATATTCAGATTTCCGGTTCGGCGGGGGTGGGAAAAGTTTCTACCCACCCTACGTCGTTGTCGTCTAATACGGAATCTTGGATTTTGCAAATTTGCCGAAAGCTTCCTGCGATTCTTTCTGCCCGGTACAACTTTACAAGTTCTTTAATACACGCGGCCCGCCTGACTTTCTTCTCCTTTGAGCTTGTCTGGCTCTTTCTTTCTTTTTTTTGCAGAGGCGATTTAGCCTTGTGTGTAATGTATGAGAGAAGGATTACAGGAGGGATAGGACGGATTATCGAGAGGACGGCTGTTTCGAATCTGCTGGGTGTCCAAAGTTTTTCCGAAGTTTTGGGAAAGTGTTTATTTAAATGTATGTATATTCTAACGCGAAGTTAACGCTTTCTCCGTTCGAAATTCTTTTAAGTAATTCGGTTAAATTCTTATTTTGAAGGGAAAAAATTTTAAATTCACGGGGTTTTGCATAGTACAAGAGAAGTGCAAACGAATACCTTTTGATTTTATTCATTCAGAATGAAGATGTAATATTTAGATAGTGTCGTTCATTTTAATATTCAACGTTGAATAACACATGGTAAAAATAATGCTTATATTGTTTGTAAAAAAATTACATACATTTTAATACGTAAAATATTATATGTAATCCATCTGTTACTATTTTCATTGTAAAATGAGAAAACGTCTAAAATTATATAATTGTCACGGGCTCAGCTCGACTGTTCATCCGAGCCCTGACGCGTCAGTCTGATGATAAGAAGAAAATGCGCGCGAAGTCTGCAAGCAAGGTTCGAGATATTAGCTCTGTAGTTAGTGACCAGACTAGGCATCTAGACTAGACATCTAGATCGACGAGTTAACACCCGGATTGTCGCAGATTTTTTACGCAAATTATTCATTTAATTCGCTTCATCGCCCGTCTCATAAGTAACCTAATAAATAGCAATTTTTTTTCATTATATTATATTATAATTATAATTTTTAGTTATAAGCACCATTATTCTTTAAAAAAATACAATTTCTCTCACGTGAAATCTGACCTTTATCAACAATAAATCACTCGAAATATATTTCAATCCCTTATCACCAACCTTCTGAAAATAACAGAAATCGAAAAATTCTCGCCGCGTTCCCAACAAATCTCCATAAATCAACGACAATTCACAACTACCCTCCCTACCACACCTACCGCAAAAGTCTCCAGAAACCAAAAAAATTCAATCGCAAGGAATTCCTCCCTCTCCCTTTCTCTTCAGGCCCTTTACCGCCATCAAAATCACTTTTTCCGCTCGACGAAGCTTCCCGCCATCTCCGCCACAAGTTTCTCGCGTGGGGATATCGCTCTTGCTAACTCTCAACTATTCCTCAGATCTTCATCTCGTGCGGAATCTGCGCGGAGTCGATTCGCGCATGGCCGCGTCCCGAGACTTTGCTGCTATTTACTCTCGCGGGTTTAAACCACGACGACGACGACTGCGTCGCTCGCGATCGCGCAAAGGATGCAAGCGCGCCCGGGGAAAGCGCGGCTCCTTTGCTGTCTTTTGAGTGTTTTTTATTTTTGTGGGAAGAGGTAGCAGAAGGGAGATGAGATTGTTTGTGAAGTGTAGAAAAAGTTTGTAGTTTTTAATATAGTTTTATGAGTATGTATTGCCATGGTAATTGGTTTTTATTTTGCGATTTATTTGCTGATATAATCGTTTAATGTCCGGTAAAACTTCGTTTTAAAATTTGCAAAAGGTATATCTCCAATGTGGGTATATTTTACATAGATATACATTTTACAGATGAATAGCACAGGTGTTTCCATATTTAAGTGGTCCTCCATTCGTCAAATCACAACTACACCAAATACTTTTTTGCTAACTGTTATAAAACTTTGCGTTCAACAAAATCAAAATTAGATTTTAAAAAATATTCATGAAATTTGTGTAACAGAAGAAATGAATGTATATACAACAGACACTGATAAAATGAATGAAGAGATACTGATACGCGAAATATTTTGCAAAAGTTACTGTATTAATAGTTCAAAAAATGAGAAAAACGATACTTTATTCTAACAGTAAAATAAAACTGAGTTATTGGTATTACTATATCAAAGCTTTTGTAATATTATAAACCGTTGAGTTTCCAAATTCAAAGATACTTCTCGCAACAACTATATACTTTAAAAACATAACAATCCCCTAACCAAACCAAAAGCCTTGTACAACATTTTCATTCACACCCATCAGCGCGCTCTTTGCAAAATATTCATGAAAAATCATAAACATCCCTGACTACCACCATCCTCCTCACTTTCTCCACTGAAAAGAGACACCCTGCACGACAGAGACCCCCCGTCGCGGCCCCGAAAAAAAAGTCGTCTCGAGATAGACGGGCACGCGTGCGCGTAACAGTACTCCGGCGAAATTTATTAAAATAGTCTCTCTCTCTCCGCCTTGCGCATATATATACACGCGCACGGGCTCGAATTAGCCTGGCGGGAGGTATATAGAGGTGCCGCCGTCGTCGTCGTCGCTTTACGGCACTCGGGGGATCCCCGCGGCAATCAATGCCCCCGTCTGTTATTTAATCCCCGGCTCGTTCGGCCGCGCGCGACGCTGCTACGGGCCAAACGAGATTTTTCGTTAAGTCTGGATGCGTATGGGAGATGCATCAGTGTGTCTATCATGGATCTGTTGGTAAAGTTTGTCGGAACGGATGTTGTTGTTATTTTGTTTTAAGTTATACGGTATTTTAGTCAGTTGTGAATTTTAAACGATAGGAAGATTTTATCAGGGAGTATAAGCAAAATGTTGAACTATTCGAATTTAAATGAATCTATTATTTTCAAACTGTCATTGACACCAATAAATCGGCACTTCTTATATACTTACGATATCTTAATGATGAGTAATTTTATAAAAATTGGTTTCATTAATACATTAACACGATTCCTTGCGAAGAACTTCTGCCGATTTGCTTTGTTAGTTAAGACACTTATAATCCTACGAATGGCTTGCAACATGATTGTTCGGATAGACACATAAAATTATTTTGTCAACATGTAAACTTTGGTTTATAAATCATATTCGATATTATTAAATTACAATTATGTATTATTTAACAATTTATTATATATCTCTTCAATAAATCAGTAGGTCTCAACTTCAAGGCGTAAAAAGACTTTTCAATTTGTTATAGATTCAAAAGTACACGACATCTTTCATTTAGACACGAAGCCTCCGACTCTTAATAAAAAGCAATCCCTTCGCACCATCTTTCCGTCTCCCCTCGCATAACAAAAACTAATTTTTCGCGACGCGAAAAGAGACATACGCCCTCACCTTTCCCCCTTATACATTCTACCCTCGCGAGACACACACATACAGACACACACTATACTCACCTATACCGTCGGGTACATGCTTGCACGCGACGAAAGTATAGCGGCCGGAAAAAAGGCTTTCGGGCCTTTGATTTATGTCGTCTCGTCCGGCAGATGATCCTGAACATCGATCATGCGAGGAGGAGCCGCGTCGTGCATCTTCGAGAGCGAGCGAGAGAGAGAAAGAAAGAAAAAGCGCCGACTGCCGGAGGATTAATGGTCGTCGTGGTGTCCGCCCTGGCTTTTCTTTCTCGCGAGTATATGTATGTGTATGCATGTATGTATGTATGTACCGGACGATTCCAAGCGTGGACTTTGGCTCTAATGTAAGCAAAGTATGTGTGTGTGTGTGTTTGCTGAGTAGGGAACATAGGATTGGGGATAGGAGGACGACGTTCGCAAGCTTGTATTGATTTAGGAGGGAGGACGTTGCAGCTTGTAAGGCGAAGGTGGATCTTGTTTTTTGAGGTGTAAACGTGTTTTTACGCTGGTCTTTTGGCTTTCGCAAAGGCGCGGTTCTTTGTTGATCAGATTCAGTTCTTTGTAAGCGTACTTGTCTCTAGATTGTTTCTTTTCAGCCTTTGTAGTATATTTGTAGTTGATTGACAAGGAATTTCTAATATAATATAGTTTTCAAAAGTTAAAGGTCTTTTGAATTCATACATTATATACTTCTCGTTGACGATGTTTTTTGAATGAAAAATATAAGACATACAAATTATTTATTCTGTAGATGTACCTATATGGTAGGTTAATAAAAAAATCAAATGAATTAGGCGCACGATCAAATCAGATAAAATCATTTCGCCATCCAAACACGCCGCTGGAAGGAACGTAATACTATGTAAATTAGATCAGTGAATTCAAAGACAAAGAGGCGCAGTCACAGGCGGACCGAAACAAACGGCCTCTTGTTGCTCACAATGAGATAGCCGGGGCTCGATATTTTCCCCACCGATCATCTCGTTATAAAGTTTGTTTGATCGGCAAACATCGGCGAACGCTTGCGCGTATGTATACATACGTTTGCGCTCACGCAGGTGCGTGGAGAGACAGCCAGACAGATAGAGAAGCGTATGCAGTAGTATATGTATACGTACGAGTGCCGTACGGCATACGCGCGTTGTATGTACAGACGCGGGGATAATAGTTCTGCGTCAGTGCACTTGTCGAGCCTGCGATACGGACAATGCCAGTTAAGTGCGTTACGGAATTGCTGCGGAATTTCGTGGATGAGTGTGAAAGTCAATGATTGTTGATGGAGATAATTAGATTGAATGAATATCGACGTTTCTTCGCAGATTTCGTGATTTTCGGTGTTTTAGTGGAAGTTTGATGTTTTATGTACGCGATTGCCAATTGTATTCTTCTAGACAATTGAATAGTTTCTTAGGGAATGTAATATAGATATCGCAGTAAAAAGAAACAATAAGAAACTTCAATTTAAAATTATTTTGTAATAAATCAAAAATTTTATATTTCACACGTCGAGAGTTTTTTCGAAGTAATGTTCAGGTAATAAATATTTGATCGTAATACTAATTATTTCAAATGTTTCTACGTTTCATAAAAACCGCTACTAACTGAATTAGCAGAATGCTTTCTCAAAGAATATTTTCAATATTTTTGACATTTTTTTATCGAACATTTAAATTAAAAATCACAGTTTAATGTTGAAAAAGTATTATAATTTGCGTTTCAATTAAAAAACCGCTGCCAATTCATTGGCACGTAGCTTCCTCAATTACATTTTTATATTTTTTTATAAAATAATTTTTCTTCTCAAAAACAAAAAGAAAATTTATTGAAATTTTAACCAAATATAGTCTTTAATGAGTGTAATATGTGGTTAAAATTTTAAGTCGATAAATGAAGTATTCTCTGAGAAAAGGCGATTCGAATAATATTAAACAAAAAATTTAAACCTCAAATATCTATGGTCGTAATGGACCTATTTTTTTGGGCAACAAACTCGATCTGACGATATATAAAAGCTACATCTGTGCCAAATTTCAGGACGATTAGATGATTTTTATTCCAGTTATATTGAGACATATAACTGGTGCGCGGATAAAGAACGACGTATCTCGACGCGAGCGCCCGAGGTGGGGCGTTCTTACGTGCTGAGCCGAGATGGGGCGTTCTTACGCGCCGAGCCGAGATGGGACGTTCTTGCTCTCACCCGACGATTTGTCGTGCAATATCTCAATTTTTTAATTCTAATCCGGATTATCTGAAATTCATAGATATTTTTTGTAACAAAAATGCTCTTCATAGAAATTACGAAGAATATATATCAGATAATTTCTTTTCTATATTGCAATAAAAAAGAATTCGTGCTTAACGAACATCGATTTGAGTATTTTAAACGATCTACATCTCGAGCTTCATTTCAATTAGAAAATCTTCCTTCAACTGAAGGAGTTGCCAAACAACATGCTTTCAGAGTCGATTTACAATTGCAAAAATGGTTGGGCAACGACTACGATGTGACTCAGTGGCTGTAAAGTCTCAGATAATATCGACGGCTGAGCGGAACAAGATGCTATCTCGGCCGAGGCTAACAGAAGATGCTATCTGGACTCAGGCTCACAGAAGATGCTATCTGGGCTAAGGCTCACAGAAGATGCTATCTCGGCTCAGGCTCACAGAAGATTCTATCTCGGCTCAGGCTCACAAAATGTTTTTATAACTTTTAGCTTATTCTTTAATGTGTATTTCCTATTAGGTGTGTTAGTATAAAAACTTTGTAATTCTTTGGATATACTATTATACCTCTTTAGTGCTACCTTACATTTAACGGAGTGTTTTTTACGAAACCTTCCCATTCCTGAGAGACGCCACATTTTAAACAACACATAATTTTTAATATGTGCATCTTTTCGCCAAGTCTTGATATTTTGCACACCCCTCATTGCAAAGCTCTTGATCCCCTTGGTTGCGATACCCACATTTATACTTATCAGGAGTGGCAGCAGCATCGGAGAATATGGTCATAATTATGACCGTCAACCATTTCTTATGCTGTAGATTCTTACAGGGCATACATCAATTTTTTTAAAACGTATTATTCTGACCTCGGGAACCTCAAAAATATCGATATTCATCAAAATCTTTGATTTGAAAATTTTCACCGTTCTTCGTAATACAAAGCTTACTCTTTGAGAAAACAAAACCAGTGCAAGTCAATTTCTTCTCTAAATCTAAATCAATACTTTGACAATCATAAAATTCCGGAAAATATGGGACAACCCCTCACCGAAAAACCTGCACAACACATTCTCATCTCCCCCGAAACTCTAATACCACCCTATATGCACCACGACTTGACATCCACGACCCCTTTACTTCCCCCTGTACACAATATCCACTCACATCTCGAACTCGCAATATGCTGCGCGCGTCTTAGATTATTACAATCGGCGGCGTCGCCGACACAATCTCGATGCCGGGCGCATCTGCGCCCGATACTTAAGCGCGTGTCCCGTCTCGCGGCTGCTGCTCTTTGTCCCTTTGCGTTTACGCAAGCTACCGTTGTGCGCGCGAGCGGGCGATGATGACAAACACCCCCGCACAAAGGGGATGCGCGCAATTTCCGCGCGCGAATCGCGCTCCCAAATTAATTTCTGTCGCTCAGATGCGCGTGCGAGAATGCGACCCTGGAACGACTGCGTTCGAACGAGTCGCTTCGGTGGTGCGAATGGTACGAGAGGTTTCGTTGTGATTAAAGTTGTTTATTGAGTTTTTGGTGTTTGGAAGGTGGGTTTGGGGAAGGAGTTTGGAGTATTTTGTTGTGAATGAAGCTGAGGTGAATGGAAGCAACAGAGATACTGAAATAGTTTATTCCTATTATAAAAGGGAAAACGCGGTAGAATCGAATTGAAGCTTAGAGGGCAACTTCAGAGCGTTAGGTGGATAAAGTGTACTGTCATTGTCTTTGCGCGCGTAGCGCGCTGTAAACTTGGAGGGCTAGTACAATAAATAAAGCATTTTTTAAGACTTTAAGCAATCTTTATAAAAAGTTTTATCGTAATCTATAAATTATAAATTATGAGTACAGACGATATAACCCATGGGCTTAATAAAATAATTTAACAATTGCAAGAAGATAAGAAAACTCTATATTTTATGTTTGCCTGAAAAACGATATAAAAATTGATATCACAATCCCGCGTAAAAAAGTTGAGATCACAGAAAGATCGCTTTGAGATATGTCTCGATTATGGCACTATTTAATACTTTTTAAGATGAA